>JAGKTI010000461.1:123819-135314 GCA_018397915.1 Birgus latro
ATATATATATATATATATATATATATATATATATATATATATATACAGTAGGCGCGGAAAGTATTGACGCTTTTTTGCCGACGTCATTCTTTTTCGCGTTAAGTGAAGTAGGGTCAATACTACCCTCCCCTGTGATGCGAAATGAGCTGACGCTTTTTCAACGGGAGCTGGCAACCCTGCTTGATAGGTTTGGCACCACAGGAGCAGGCTCAGTAATGTTTGGGCAGCCACAGGAGGAGGATTGTCTCTGTGTGTGATGCACCACGAGGGCATGTTTTGACTCAAATAACACAGTTATTTGGTTACCTACCACATTCTCATCATGCCTAAAGTAACCACAAGCAAGGACAAACGTGTGGAAGTGATTACTTTATACAAAGCTGGCCACAAACTCCCATTTATTGCAAATCAGATGGTGTTAGACTGAGGACAGTGCAGAGACTGGTGAAGCGGTTCAAGGACAGTGGGGAGGCCATTCCTCCCACTCCACTTCCCAAGCCTGGGAGACCTCGTAAGACAACCTTCAGGACCCGTCAGCTGATCTCAAGGCAAGTTAGCAAGGATCCAAGGCTAACAGCACGGGATTTAAAAGAAAAGAACCCACAGTTGCTGGCAGATGTGTCTGTCAGAAGTGTGCAGCAGCTGTTGCATGACGATCTGGGCTACAGGAGTTTTTGTGCTCGTAAAAAACCACTGCTAACTGCACTTCAGAAGAAAAAGAGAGTAAATTTTTGTAAGAAATATCTTGCCTGGAGTGAGGAGCAATGGAAAACTGTGCTTTGGAGTGATGAGTCAACATTTACTGTCACTGGTACCCCTTCATCACGAGTGTACCGCAAACCAGGCAGTGACCCCCTGGATCCTAAGTACACTTCCAAGTTTGTTAAATACCCAGCCTCACTCATGGCTTGGGGCTGCTTTACATATTATGGTGTTGGTAGGTTGGTAATTCTACCTGCAAATGAAAAAGTGAACCAGAACAATTATTTGGAGCTCTTATGTGATGTTTTAAGTGACTCTTTTGATAAAACCAAGGCAAGAGTATTTATGCAAGATTCTGCCCCTGCACATGTTGCAAAGTCAGTGAAACAGTGGCTAACAGACTGTGAGGTTCCCTTTATTCGAGACTGGCCCAGAAACAGCCCAGATATCAATCCCATTGAGAATTTATAGGCGCACATGAAGCGGCACATCATCTTTGCCTAAACTCGAGGCTGCAGTCAAGCAGCTATGGAGCAGTTTTAGTCCATCTGTTCTGCAAAACTACGCCATCAGTCTCCCCAGACGCCTTAAGAAGATAATAAAGGTGAAAGGGAATGCCAGTAAATACTAAATTCAATGGTGAGTGTTAATTTATTTGTTTCTCCTTGGTAACCACAAGAATGTTTTCTTTTTTTAAGATGGCGTCAACCCTTTCCGCGCCTACTGTATGTGTATGCATTACTGTAGTTTATACCTTGCGAGTGATTCTCTATAGTATATTCCTAGTGACAAGTGACCAGGAGCCCAGAGTGTAAGACTGGACGAGCCTAATAATAACTTTGGCCTAATTTATATCCCGAGTGGAGTCCCGGTGAACAAACCGCCACAGTGACCAACAGAACAATAATATTATGCCGATTGTGCCATTCCCTTGTTTACTGAAACTCTCCCTCCCCAGTGCACAGGCATGCAAGTGAAACACTTCAGTGGCTAACAGAAGGAACAGATATTATTCCCATCATGCCTTCCCCTTGTGTATTAAACCTCCACCCACCCCAGTGTCCGGGCACACTAGTTAGGGTATGTCTGGGCATCTCCAAATGTCTCACTAGAATACTGCAGTCCCCCCCCTTCAGTGACCACTGCGCAGCTGACTCTACCTGAAACAGACTTCCGGCCGGCAAGTGTCTATGACACAGGTGTTAACATAATTTATATACCAGTGCCATCCAGTGCTATACAAGATTGGGAAATTGTAGTAAATTCATTCCTGTGTCCTGAATCATGAGTGTACTTTATGTGTCATAAGTGCTGGGTAAATATTACCATACTTTCTACCTGCCGGTATAGTGACAGATTTCCAATCACGTAAAACCTTATGTCGAGTTGTTAACCCATCCCCGGCAAACCCAGCACCTAATGCATTTGTTTTTGTACTATTGTCTCTGAGAAGAAGTTTGTAATACATGTGTAATACATGTGTGTTTTTGTGTCCAGTTCTATTCCTTAGAGATACCGACCTGGTCTAGAATAGGTACCCGCTGTAGCCTGCGTATCTGAGGGCGAGAAACCGACTCGCAAATACGCAGCACAACAATAATAAAACCTAACAAGCGAAAATATGTAAGTATTCGTGAGGCAGGGAAATTGAGCGTTTTTATCTCGCTTGCGGGGGAGGAAGAGTGTTCTATCTTTGTCGTCCATTTACTCCAAAATTATTGAATGTATCGATTTCCTGTAAGAACCATGATAAAGATCAGTGAATTCTACGTATGTACAGGACATAACTATGTAATTTCTCTAAAGAAAAGTTGTGGTTACGTAGGCGGTTATTGTGCGCGCATGACGAAAGTGCACCGCGGCGCGAGTACCCTGTAGTTTTTTGCTATTTACTCGGAAACTATGAGGCGTATCAAAACAAAAAGGTATCAGGAGAAAGCTTATGAAATTCTACATAAGAATATGTAATAAAAACATCAGGTGTGTGAGAAAACTTTTGCAGTATACCTCCCTGAACAAAAATCAATTTTTTTACAAAAATATCATTTGGTTTTTGGCTATTTTCTTGATAACTACAAGTCGCATCACAACCAGACACAGCTCATTAGAAAGCCAATGAAATTCTCTATCAAAACTTATAATAATATTTTTCTGTATGATGGAAAACATTCGAACGACGATGTTGGGAAGTGAGATCAACGTTCCGAAATGTTTATTCACAGCGGACTAATGTACATTTATTCGTATTTTTCTTTGCTTATCAGCTAGAACAAACATCGGCAAATAAGATGATGTGAGTTTCAGGGCAATATTTAGAGATTTGGGTGGCGAAAATAAGGCAAGAATAAGTGCAATATGTGTCGTGTGGGCGGCCTGGTGGCGGGCGCAGGCAAGTAAAATCGTGAGCCATGAAACTTAATAAAACTTAGTGCGTGAAAAGGTTAACATGCTAAAACCTAAGAAAAATGCAAATTATCACAATTACAACAATATAACCATTGGACTGGCCAACCATGAAACTGTAACAGTCAACAACTGATCGTTTGTTGTTTCAGCATACTCCACATGTTTCTACACAAATATAATGATATTATGCAATCAATTGTTTGTTCACTGTTGATGAAAAATAAGAGGGAAACACAACTCTACTGACACTCAGCCGACCTGTTACATGCAAACACACTCAAACGCACAAATAGTCGCACAGTCATACATGCACAGTCACGCACCTGAAATAAGCTAATAAATACATGCTAAAAGTTATATTACTTTACCACATTTCTTCTATGTGGATTGCATCATACTCTAATAAGTTAAATAACTGGGAACACCAAGCTGTACTCTACCTTAATTAATGTCAAATGTACTGTATCTTAATTAATGTGTATTTCCAAATGGCAACTCCTACTTCCCACCCTACCCACATCTAACAACCCCGACTTCTATCCCTACATGTCCTCCCCCCATCCTACATGTCTACCACTTCCTCCTTCTCGACTGTAGTAGGCCATCTAGAAGTAATTCATATCTAATGTGCTCAAGCTAGGATGGTGTTTCTGTCTGATTCCCTCTGAATTTCCATGAGGCTGAAAGAATAATATCAGACACATTATCACTAATTTTCCACTGTTGGCAACCTTACAATCACCCCACCTCCTGACCCCCCCTCTTTTCCCCACCAATCCATGACCACTGCCTTTTTCAACAGGTATGAGTCATTCATTTCGTTTCATTTTTGAAGGCTCCAACATGCTTGCATGCGTCGGCCTTGGTCACCTAATGGCGGCTCTCCATGCTGCTCGATCTTTGGCAGCCTCCCTGTTCAGTCCCTTAACCCTTAAGTCACACTCAATGACCTCATCCCATGTCTTTCTCGGTCTACCCCTCCCCCAATATTAACACTTCTCACCCTCTGTATCCAATTATCATCTCCCATCCTCTCCACATATCCAAACCATCTCAGCCTACCTCTCCTCATCACAATACCAATACACTCCAGTCCCATCCTACCTCTCAACTCTTCCATCGTAAACCCAGCCCCCTCAGGCCATGCACGCAGGGACGCACTGCACATCCACCTAATCATTGTCATTTCTGTATGTTTAAACCTGCGAATATCCTCTTCCTTTACTGCCCAGGTCTCACTACTGTACAGCATCACACTCCTAACACATGCTGCATACAAAGACCCCTTAGCACGTAAGGAGAGTCCCCTCAATGTCAGGAGAGCCAACAGCTCCCTGAACTTCTTCCAACCACTTCTCATCCTAGCAACCGAGCTAACTCCAGCCCCACCTCTGGCACATAACATGTTTCCCAAATAACAAAACTCCTCCACACACTCTAGAGACTCACCAGCAAGTTAACATTTACAAATAGTAATACAGTACAGATATGGCTCATGGATTTACACTCAAGTGATTCCCAGAGTTTACAAAAACAACAACTCGACATTAGGCCAATATCATTCACGTGAAGTAGGTAATGCTTATATGGTAACTATTATCACTCTCCTCCCCCTCCTCCTCCTCCCTCCATTTGCCACCTCTGCCTACCCTTCTCTCAATGAGTACCACCCCCACTATCACCCCCCAACCCTTCCCTGCATCCTCTACCCCTCTCATGGATAGTAACCTGTCAGTCAACAGCGACCCACCGCGCGTGAACATGGGCTGAGACAACGTTTCCCCTTCATCTGCTTGCAGCTGTACCACCAGTATGTTTCAGTGGTGATGAGTATTTTGCAGACTAACAATGACATGGATGCAACCATGGCAGGACTAGAAGTAGGTCATTAATAAAGCCAAGTGGTGCGAGTGTAGTCATGACACTGGGGCTCATACATTGTGTCCTGATGTCCAAAATATACACCACTATCTGATATTTTACGAATCCCTTCACAATCTGTACATGCATTATTTAACATTTAGTCCTTAAGTAGATGTCACCAGATTTTGTGTGCAGTGGTGCAATATCCATAAGCAGTGTTGTCTGCTATGATTTTGATTAGGTTACAACTGTACATCTGAATATTCTCTCATTCATCAACTCAAGTTAGCTTTCTGAGAACCATACTTGTTCACACTAAAGAACAATAATGAGAGAGATTACACTGACAGGGGTGATATTGCCTAAATAAGGTGATTGGAAGAAAATGAATGGTACTGATGCATATGGCCATTAAAGTTCTCTGAGCAGTACAAGTTTGGCTTCAGGTTTCATCCACAGTGCAAAATATATACTGACATTCAGTGATGTGTACAGGCAAACCCTGATTTACAATACCCCAGAATGGCAATGGAGGTAGAATACCACCCGACCCCGCCCATCGTAGGCCATGGGATGTTTTTCTTTTTTTTGACTGATTCTGATGATATTATAGACTTACATCTTGTGTTCAGGTTGATTTATAAACTGTTTTTAGACTTAGATTATTGTGTTTTAGTCAGATGTGAACATCGTCATTTGTGGTACAGATTCTCGCCCATCAGACAAGGTAAAAAACAGTGTGGACAACTAGGCAACTCAACAAAGAATATTTTGCATTTGACCATTGAACTATCATCTAACCTATCATGGAATCGTTTCATTTTGTTTCTGAAGGCTCCAACATGCTTGCATGCGTTGGCCTTGGTCACCTAATGACAGCTCTCCATGCTGCTCGATCTATGGCAGCCTCCCTGTTCAGTCCCTTAACCCTGAGGTCACACTTAATGACCTCGTCCCATGTCTTTCTTGGTCTACCCCTCACAACCCCTCCCCCAATATTAACATTTCTCACCTTCTGCACCCAATTATCAACCCCCATCCTCTCTACATGCCCAAACCACCTCAGCCTACCTCTCCTCATCACAACACCAATACACTCCAGTCCCATCCTACCTTTCAACTCTTCCACCGTAAACCCAGCCCCTCCAGGCCATGCACGCAGGGACGCGCTGCACATCCACCTAATTATTGTCATTTCTGTAAGGTTAAGCCTGCGAATATCCTCTTCCTTTACTGCCCAGGTCTCACTACCATACAGCATCACACTCCTAACACATGCTGCATACAAAGACCCCTTAGCACGTAAGGAGAGTCCTCTCAATGTAAGGAGAGGCAACAGCTCCCTAAACTTCTTCCAACCACTTCTCACCCTAGCAACCGAGCTAGCTCCAGCCCCACCTCCAGCACTTAACATATCTCCCAAATAACAAAACTTTTACACACACTCAAGACTCACCAGCAACTTTAATCCTCTCACACCTAACAATCTCCACCTGCTCTCCCCAACACGCCGCACACATAAAATCAGCATTATCTCGCAGCCTACCTCTAATTCCACTACATCTCTTGTGCACCTATTTATCACAAACATTGCACAAGATGAAATTACATCCCACACCTTTGTGGCAAATTGCACATGGCCACTCTCTCTTCTTTGAATGTACCACCACCAACCCTAGATATCATCATTTTTGTTTTATCTGCATTTACCCTTAAGCCTTTGTGCCTCATACCATCTCTCCACATCCTAAGTCTTCCCTCTGCCTCCTTTCCATTATCTGCAATCAACACCAAATCATCAGCATACAACATCTCCCACGAGAGTCCATCCCTGAAGTCACATGAGAGGGCTTCAAGTACCTTGATAATAACAAGGGACTCAAAACTGACCCCTGATGCACACCAACATTTATGGAAAACTCATCACTCAAATCTCCATTCACTCTTACCTAGGGGCGAGCACCCACGTACATGGCCATAACCACCATAACCAGCCACTCTTCCAACCCAAGCTTTCTCATTGTCCACTTCACTGCCTCTCTAGGGACTCTGTCAAAGGCCTTTTCCAGATCAACAAAAACAAATTACAGTTCCCTTTTCTTTCCAATAAATTTTTCCTGAAGCTGTTGAACAATGAATATGGCATCAGTGGTCCCCCTGCCTGGCATAAACCCAAACTGCATCTCATCAATATTCACTCTTTCTCTAATCATACTTCCAGAACTCTCTCCATTTCTTTCATTAGCTGGTCTAAGAGCTTTATACCTCTATAATTTCCTCTTTCCAGGGCATCACCCTTCCTTTTGTGCACATTTACAATTACACTCTTCAGCCAATCATCTGGGACAACACACTCATATATAATCATGTTTATCAGGTCAGTGATTAACCTCACCCCAATATCTCCTAAGGCCTTCAACATTTCGACAGTCAACCCAGACACACCTGCTGCCTTCCCCACCTGCATCCTGCCTATTGCCTCACTCACAGTAGCAGCATCAATCAAAGGCCAAGGGCCAAATACCGGATTTGCTGGCTCCAAACCTTCCCTGTCCCAGTCTTACATAATAATAATTTTAAATAAATATTAAGAATTATGAAAATCTTAGAGTAAATATTTCATGCATTGATGAAAATTGACATCGATAATTCATGTGTTTACATTTGTGCTGTTCAAGGAAAAACACTTTGAAAATACAAAGGAATTTCTAAATAACTGTTGGAAAATAAGAGAGAAGAAAATGAAGGACCTTGGCAACCAGAACAGTAGCTAAAACTACATAGAGAGGGGCCTTTGAACGGGCTATCCTGATCGTATCTATCTATCTATTGCCAGACACCATAATCCCGTAAGGGGTGGCCATTTGACTTTATTTATTTATTTTTTTTTTTACGGGGAGGGGCACTAACCCCCCACCAACCCACTTGTTGACACGTAGGGAGCACGTATGGTTTGGTTATATGGTTACCACCCAGCGTTGTAAATGGCTTCTTGGCTTACAGGAAACCATTTGGCTTGTCACTCAATGTAATGCCACCTGTAAAGGAAAGAAAAGCAGTAAGAAGCGACAGGAAATATAGGAGAAATAAGAAGAAAGAAGGGCAGGCACAGAAAACGAATGATAAAGGCTAAGGAAAAAGTAGGCAGCACTACATCAAGTGAGTGGATGATGGTCGCCACCACCCACCACCATCACTGATTGATAAATCATGTGTTTACATTCGGGCTGTTGAAGGGAAAATGCTTTGAAAATACAAAGGAATTTCTAAATAAATGTTGGAAAATACAAGAGAATAAAATAAAGGAGCTCTGCAACCACAACAGTAACTAAAACAACATAAAGAGGGGCCTTTGAAAAGGCTATCCTGATCGCATCATCAATCACATTCCCCGTCAAGAGAATTCCCCGTCAAAACATCAACGCTTTTCTGTAACAACAATTCGCTCCTTGGACGATTCTGCATTAATCATACATTATCATTATGCATAACAGATGATTATTTAATTGTCCCGGGACCGTCTGATGGTGGGAATGTATACAATGCTGCTGCTTCTTCTCTACTGAGTTTGAATACGAGTAGGAGATCACATTCTCCAGTGACCTTAAATGGGTACAAGCGAGACGGGCATTGGTTTTAGGTTTAGGTTAGCTTCTTTTACAGCTGTTAGGCCATTTAGATTGGTTTTAAACTTTTGGGGGGACTCATTTGGGTGGGTTTCGGACTTGGTTGGGGGGAAACCAAAGACTCAGAAATGCATCCCTATACTTTATATGTTAAATCTACCCCAAGATATGATACCCCACCTAGCGATGGGTTTTTATTTGACCAATTTTATCATTAAACTGGGGTATGCCTGTACTCAATGAACAATAATGTCAGCTGTACAATAATGAGTGATGTTGCTTAAGCATATTTTTAATGGTTTAGTTTATTTTATATGCACTTAATCTCAGCATGCCGATTCATGCTGAATAAAGTATTTATGTATGGAATCTATGCCTATTAAATGTCCCCATATTTTAAGTACAGCACTTGTTACCATGATTAAGCTTACCTTGCATTTTTTGACAACATGAATTTTGTTATCCACAGTCAAGAAAGAAGTTTTACTTCTTAAGTACTATGACTGATGATCATCAGTTCGCAAGTTTGCCACGGAGAGTCCTATGACTGACGATCACAGAAGGTCTGTCAAAAACTGCCGAGCACAAAACCAGCCCCTTTTATGACGTAAATGGTTCCTACTCAACCAGAACTATGGGATGTGGTGAAGGGAAGGAAGATTCCACCCCCTCACTAGTCTGTGGGGACCCCACTCCCACAGTCACTTCACCTCCCTCTGGCTGATTGGATACAGCCTGCTCTGTCCCCTCCCACCCAAACTACTCACCAATACCACATCTACATCATATGGGAGGGTGTCTCATGCCCCCTTGAGCCCCTCCCCCTCCTCCACCTTCCTCCACTCCCCCTTTTATATCGAATGACATGGCACTTTCCCTGCTATGGACATGGTAGATTTTGAGTGAAAAGACTGGAAACTGAGTGGACAGATATGAATAACAGAGTAAATGAAGGTAATGGAGACATACAGGAGGAGGTTCTACCTAAATGACAAACCTAACAGCATAAATTAAGAAGACTCTACAACAGGAAGGTACAGGAAAAGGATTCAAATGGTTGAAGGATGTGGATATATTTTATTGAGAAAAGGATGGTAAAGAGGGTGAAAAAGTGTATGAAGTGGGTAAAGTTTGATGTGAGATGTGGATAACGTAGACTAATGAGCAATCCACTCATAGATGAGACAGAGTAAAATACGGTAACTTTAAATGACTCGTAAATGAGTACAGCAGACCCTTGTTATCTACGGGGGTTAGGTTCTAGAGACCCCCACGCAAGGCAAATTCCGCGGATACTCATCATCACAAAATGGCATATTATTTCCACGTAAGCTAAGCACATCCCTGAAAAAATAAAAACATACTTTAAAATATTAAAAATACACATTAACACTCACCAAAAGACTGTGTGTTCTCTTCATAACCTTCGTACAATGATGACGACTGCTGTATGACGATGGTGATTGCTGTACTGTATAGATGACAACTTCAGCCAACGACATTCCATCTCTACTTTCTCTGCCAATGATAACACCTTATGCTCTCTCTTTGGCTTAGTAGGATTGCTTTTATCCTTTACTTGTTTCTTGGGAGCCATTTTTCACTAACACAATGAAAGTATAGTAGAGTTGTAAATATGAGAAGGGTGACAACGACGTAAGTAGCGAACTGACTGGTGTTTACTGGCGGAGTGGCAGGACTGCCCATGGGTGCTGGTATGCCACTTGTAGCAACAAAAGAAGTGCGCATTGTGTGCCAATTTCATATTAAGCTACAGTGTATAGTACAGTATTAAAATAATTTTGATCCGTGGAAACTTAAATCCGCCAATGCAAAATCCGTGGATAACAAGGGTCTACTGTATCTATCTATCTATCTATTGCCAAACACCATAATCCCATAAGGGGTGGCCATTTGACTTTGAGTTATTCATTTTACGGGGAGGGGCACTAACCCTCTACCAACCCACTTGTTGACACGTAGGGAGCACGTATGGTTTGTTATATGGTTACCACCCAGCATTGTAAATGGTTTCTTGGCTTACTGGAAACCATTTGGCTTGTCACTCAATATAAAGCCACCTGTAAAAGAAAGAAAAGCAGTAAGTGACAGGAAAGATGGAAGAAATAGGAAGAGAGGAGGGCAGGCACAGAAAAAGAATGATAAGGCTAAGGAAGAAGTAGGCAGCACTACATCAAGTGAGTGGATGATGGTCGCCACCACCTACCACTACAATGAATTGTATATCAATCTGGAAGAAACTGTAAAGAAAGGACAGTCTTGGACAGGAGATGGAATGAACTACAGACTGAGTAATAAGAAAAAGGATAACAAAGAAAGCATAATTATCACAAAGAAAGGAGCATCTGTAAGGATTATTTATGGTTCTCTCCTTTGGAGACATGAAGGCACTGTTATTTTGGGCAAGTTGAAAGAAATTAATTGAGTGTACAGTGCCTGTACGCATTCCTCTTGACTAACATTAAAATTTCTTCAGCTGATGTGTTTTCTGCCATCACTGGCCTCAATACTAAAAAGGCATATGGTCCTGATGGAGTCCCTTCTGTTGTCCTCAAAAACTGTGTTTCTGTGCTTACACCCTGCCTAGGTAAACTCTTTCGCCTTTGTCTCTCAACTTGTACCTTTCCTTCTTGCTGGAAATTTGCTCTCATTCAGCCAGTCCCAAAGAAGGGTGACCATTCCCAACCCTCTAACTATCGTCCAATTGCTTTAACATCCTGTGTCTCAAAAGTTTTCGAGTCAATTCTTAACAGAAAAATTTTAAAGCATCTTTCCTGTCACAACCTTCTTTCTGATCGTCAGTATGGGTTCCGTCAGGGACGCTCCACTGGCGATCTTCTCACCTACCTTTCAGACTCTTGGTCATCCTCCTTTCGG
>JAGKTI010000462.1:0-20339 GCA_018397915.1 Birgus latro
TGTGTGTGTTCAAAATAGTTTGCAGCGATGGCATTCAAGATAATATTTAGGTGTCATGAGCAGTGCAATTCCTAAGGAAGAAGTGTTAGGAAATCTCCCAGACGAACAAGAATAAGGCGACTATGTCCGCTACTTCTCTCCTTGCCTTCCCCCCCCCCTCTCTCTCTCTCTTCCTTATCAAGCTATATATATAAAATACAAACACTGGGGAGCTGGTGGTGTAAATGTCAGCACATCCAGCCCGCAACTATATTGACCTGATTTCGATTTCCTTGTTCCTGTTCACCCAACAAGACAGCTAGGGATCTGAATGCAGTTCAGTAGTCGCCTTTCGTATTCCAGGGGATGACTGGGGCTAAGCAGTGCAGTGATAGTAAAACTTTTTTTTGGCTATACGCGTTATCCTAACATACTTTCCCTCCTTAGTCTCTTAATGTACCTCATTTGTATAGTGCATTTCATAATGTGTACTGTATGTACCCATGTTTAACCTTAGAGTTCTAGACTGAGTCCGTGGAATGAGGAATGCGCTGCTTTGGTCCGTACACAGGCTGGTGGTGTACAGTGGTGGTCCGTACACAGGCTGGTGGTGTACAGTGGTATGACACCACTGAATGACTCCGTCTAGATGTATATTGAGTCACATAACATTAATCTGGAAAGGAAAATTTCTGTTCGGTGCTGGCAAACGGATTTTACGTTTGAACATCTTAAAACATGCTGTTTTCTACAGTGAAATGCATTGTGTCGAAAAAGTAACGCACAGTCTACATCCCCATAGTATTGTTGCGGATACCCTGATATTTCTTAGTCATACGCCATGCCTGAAGCGAAAAGTAAGCATACACCATGTGACCGAGTATACTACCTCCCCCACTTGACCCTCGTGCCGTCCATAAACATTAATTTGCAGTAAGTCTTCGTCGTTTTGTGTGAAGCAACACTGACAACATGGGGTGATCCAGCAATTGAGAGAAGGGGGCTTTCAATATACAGGTATATATTTTACTTGTTATGAAGCCTCGTCATTATAGCGCGTTCACTTTTACTTGACGAATATCCTTAACACTTTTTATCTCAGTTCTTGGCCAAATGTAGCCAGAATGCTGAGTGGATTTGACTAGCAAGCAAAGAAAGTCATACCTACGAAATAACATCGTATTTCATGCAGCCACGACTAAGTGTTCATGCTGTTGGAGAGGCCCAGTTCTGTCTGATAAAAAGTAAACGAACTAGGGTCAGTTTCAATCAAGAACTGGGAAAGATGCGTTTTCCTTTCAGTAATTGTTTTCTTGCTAATTGTGGGTTATTTGTCAGCTGTCTTGACTAATAAACATCAAAGATTCCCCCCCCCCCCTGATGGTCTGGGAAAAGTAATTGCACGATTCAGAAAGAGGGAAAGGGGGGAAGGGAGGTTCGAACTGCCTGGACACTTCTCCCCCATCCCTCTGGAACCGCCACTGGCCAAAAGTAAATGGTAAACGGTAAGTCAGTTCTATTTTGCTTCCTCAGGGATGTAGGGATTCGAAGCTAACCGTAATCCAGTATGTTTAAGAGTAATGACCATCCTATTTCCCTTGGTGGCATTACATGGCCGAAAAACCACTAGTCACCTCTTGTGGATTGAACCTTACATACAAGGCCGTCACTCCGACTGGGTTATTCACACCACTAGACCACCAAGCGCAATGTAGCCCAATAAAGAACAGGTTGAGTTCATATCTGTTGTGGCCTACTCGACAAATCTTGCAAGTATATATTCATTACAAGGGTTTTACATATTAAGTCTGAGTTGTAAAATAAATGAAGTTTTTCTGCGGTGTTACAGAAATGCCTACTTTCCCTCTCTCCTCCTTTGTGCTCTAGGACTACTGACAGTTCCTCCCCTTCCCTTCGAGAGCGCCTTTTCTGTTTTGTTTTTCCTGTCTTCAGATGGTATTACTCAGATTAGAGGAGACATCTGGAACTGGACTGATCTGATACGTTTTAATCAGTTCATTCACTGTTAGAACATTAAATCATGGTGTCATATGACTGAAACGGAGTCCAAGGGCTGAAGTGAATAAAGCACCTAAACCTTCCTATGCATCCTATGTAGGTAATATATTTTAGCCTTTGGACTGCATACGCCTAACCTGAGCGAGCCGACGAACTGCACTTTGTCACCGAAGGGATGCTCCATTCCCACCCAGTGCTTCAACACATGTGTAGGTCTATACAGTAGATGTGAAGGACTTTTGGAGCGTAGGGTATGAAGTGACATGGCAATGTTTTACCGGAGTGTTTGTGCTTGTGACTGAAGTCATATCATCAAAGGACCCCTAACAGGGTGTGAACATGTGGGAAATTACGAAAGGAAAATACTGCAACATCCTCTTAGGTATCCACCCTAGGGCAAGATAAACCCAAGTCAGAACAGAGAGCCGATGTGTGACGTTACGTAACCATGAAATGACAACCGCCGTGCTGGTTCTGCACAATAATCCGACACTGGGACTCTTACATTGTCGTCTCTTGTTTCTTTCTTCTGGGAGGAAGGCAGTCAATAAGTAAGTACAAAAACCTCTATAAAATTAATATATTCATATATCAACCCTCTCATACTCAAGTGGTGTAATATTAGATAAAATTAAGGCTAGCCCAAGAGAAAGTCGGCAAAACTAGGGTGTCTAGAATGTGTCAGGTTTGCCTGGAGACTTTTACTTAATATATACGTTTTCGTTATTTTATCGTAAAATTTATCATTGCTGGCAGAAACAAAGTTTATGAAGGGATTTCATTTCAGCATTTTTGAAAATTCGACATATACTGGCGAGGGTCTTTAAATTTGTTCTTCCATTCCACAGTAAAGGACAGTTTAGTACCAATGAAATGAAACTGGAAACAAGTGGTGCCAGGCACAACAAACCCCACCCGACAGCAGTTATTTTACTGCTGTTAAATACTGGCTCAATTCTGTCATAGTCAGTGCACAAATAAAGTCTATGGTAATGACACAAATGTTTTCAAGTTACATCCTCTGAAAATCCGTGATCTTGTGTTTGACCTTTCAAGGTCATTCAAGGTCAAAGGTCATGTTGTCAAATGAAAGCCCATATGAGACTTCCTATATCTTGATAATAGTAAGTATATCTTCAGAGTTTCGAGTTATAGCCCCCTGAATACCCGTGACCTTGAGTTTGACTTTTCAAGGTCACTTACAGTCAGAGGCCAAGGTGCCAATTAAAAATCCATATGGGATTCCCTAAATACAGATAATGGGTAAATATCTATCATCAACCAGTTTCGAGTAACAGCCCCCTGAATATCCGTGACCTTGAGTTTCACTTTTGAAGGTTATTCAAGGTCAAAGGTTTTGGTGCCAAATGAAAGCCCATATTACAAGTTCCTGTATGTTCATAATAGTAAATATCTCTTCAACTGCTTTCAAGTTATAGCCCTCTGAAAATCCGTGACCTTGATTTTGACCGTTCAGGTTCACTCAATTACCTCCAAAATTTAATCACTTTCTTTGGGGACCACTGCCCATATATCCTGAAAGTTTCATGTAATTTCATTCAGCCATTTTTCCATAATGTTGTTAACAAAGAAACAAACAAACAAACAAATTCAACCAAAAACAATACCTAGTCGGACTCTGCCCGGGTGAGGTAAAAAGAATTTCTGGACGCAGAAAACATCCCCGAAAAATAAATTTGTGCTTGAACAAGTAAGATGTTGAAATACAGTACAGTAAATACCAGCATGTCTCTGGTGTTATGCAAAACTCTTGGTAAAACTGTGTGCAAGAGTTTTATACCTTCTGAAATACGCGGCTACGGAGGAGGCCCCACAGAGGACAAGACCCCCACCCTACGAGGAGGCCATGGGGAGGCATACTGACACTCCGAGCCACACCGGCCCATGTCCCCCACTACCATATGCCCCTCCTCCACCCAGCCAGACCAACAGGAAACGAATTGCCCAGGTACGTTACTCTCCTGCCAGGACAGTACAGTCCCACGTAGGCCCTTAGCAACGTCCACCAGACTTGTCACAAGAGGAAGAACGACCATCGGTCTTCCCAGTCCTATAGATCCGAAGGAGAGCAGCTACGCAGTAACATCCACAGACTTACTGTAGAGGGAGCGTCCACCGGATCTCCCTCTTCTGCCACCCACCTACGGAAGCAGGGGCACGGTAACGTCCACTGGACTTACCGACATAGGAACGTCCACCAGACTTCCTCCACCCATCGTCCCAGGGAAGGACGTAGGGACTTGGCAGCATCCACCAGACCTGCCATAGAGGAGGCATCAACCGGGTACTCCTCGGCCGCGACTTTCCCCCGGCAGCAGGGCTGTGGTAGCGTCCACCGGACCTACAGGAGTGGGAACATCCACCGGACTTCACCCTGCTGCCCCCGGGATGAGTGGCGCTCCGGTAACGTCCACCGGACTTACCAGGAGGGAGGAATATTCACCGGACTCCCTGCCTCCACTTACCCACCTGAGAGCCTTGGCAACGCCCACCTAACTTGCCAGGTGGAAGGAGCATCCACCGGATCTCCTTCCGCTGCCCCGGAATGGAGCTCCGGCAACATTCACTGGACTTGCCAAGCTTAGGGAGCGACCACCGGTTCTCTCTCCTCCACTACCCTGGAGGTTCCCGCCTAGGGCCACGTCCCTGGCTCAGCCTGCGCTTCCAGAGGCCGAGCGAGACGTCCCTTGCGCACCCCCTGTACCACCCGGGGTGGAGATTGCTCCCCTACAGTCGCTGCTGCGGGACAACTGGAGCAGACCTGTCATGAGACTGGGTGTCCTGTCACTGCAGCTGTCCCTTCGACACCCCCAGATGCTGACGGACTCCCCGGGAGAGAGTGGCCGCAGGTGGACCCTGACGGCCTTCCCAACCCGATAAGACTGCAGCCCCCAGCCATCAAGGGGCACCTCACTGACTCTGAGCCAGGACCCTCCTGCAGGACTCCCACTACCTCCAAGGACAGGTGTACAGCTGCCCGCCTCCTAGTTCTGTTTGGCCCCACTCCCAAGGGCCACCCCACTCCTAAGGGCCCCACCAAGAGAGGGTCGAGAGGGCCACCCACCACACCGCCCTGCAGCCCACACCAGATGACTCTCTACGCAGTCCGGGGGCACACCCTTGACAGCCCACCTCCCACACCTGGCCCCCACCTGAATCTCCCAGTGTGAACCTGTGTAATACTGTGTATTGACCCTGTATGAGCATTCAGTGTTTGTATAGTGCCACATGTTTTGTGTAGAATATTGTGTATGTCGAGCTATGGTAATATACATGTAAGACTGGTTAGCCTGTGTTCGTGTCCTGTTCCTTTGTTGCATACTCTTGCCCGGTCCTGAACCAGAGAACCCAAATTCATGCCCATGCTACAGGAGCAAGATGTTGCATCTAAAACACGGAGCATGACACTGGTGGCTAGCGGTGGTTCAAGATCCGGCAAAAAGCAACAAGGAGCAAAAAGGGAAAGTAACAAAATGGCTTCCAAACCTTACGTACAACCACCTAAATTTGACCCCGGACAATGTGACATAGACAAATACATGTGCACGATCAACACCGTATTGGCCATAGGGTTTGATCATGACAAAGAAAAAATAGCAGTAACCCTACCATTCCTGGGAAAAATAGTCTCCTGCATCACTGCAAAAGTCTTCCCTGAGCTAACATGGGCAGAATTAAATCAGATCGTGACCCTAGCGGTCACACCACCACTAGGAAAGGTCATTGCTCTCTCACAACTCGACGCCCTCACATACGATGGTAACCTGGAAGACACCCTCATCCGGGCCAGGCGACTCATCACCGCCACATACGTGGGAGCCGACAAAGCTACCCGGGACCAGCATACCTTCAATACCCTCCTGAGGATCCTCCCCAGTGTCATCAGAGAACACTTCACCATCTATGACCCAACAGGGGATCTTGATAAAGACGTTCAGTTTGTCAGGCGCCTCCTCGCCATCCGCCCCACCCATCAACACATCAGTGCGGTGAGCCGAGTTCGTACCATAAGCCACCTCAACCCAAACCCCAGCCAACAACACCACACCTTCAATACCACCCGCCATGCCAAGGGCACTCCCCACCAAGAGGCGACCCGCCATGCCAAGGGCACTCCCCACCAAGGGGCGACCAAACCCGAAAGAAAACACCAACCTCATTTCTGCCAACCCCTGGGAATTTTCCGCTTGTAATCACCGGTGCCTGATCCATGATATACAGGAGCAACTGAAGGCCACCCGATGCACAGCAGCCACTCAAGGGCACTGCAAAGTTTCCTCCATAGAGGAGGACAACATTTAGGATGACGCCCCGACAGCTGACTACTCTGACCCCGGGGAACCAGAACTTGGTGAGGAGGACGCCCCCGCAACACCAGGATTTTTAGGACCATCCCCGTACCTCCCCACGGAGGTGGGAGCCACATCACACAAATACCGCCTCCCAGTCTACAACAAGATGAGGCTGATTGGGATGAAAGCGAGGCTTCTGGTTGGTAGGGGAGCGGCCAGATCCTGCCTCTACCACCACTTCTACTCCCATTATGCTTCGGCTCTCGGCCCACTCCTCCCCACCTCCGCCCATCTCGTAGACATGGGAGATGGCCCCCAGCCCATGCGTGGAGAGACCCGGGCTCTACGCACCGAAACCCACCAGAACTTCTCCACTCAACACAAGTTTATTATCTTTGACTCAACCTGCCGTACATATAATGGCTACCTGGGGCTGGATCTCCTCCAAAAACTCCACACTAACATCGACTGCCACAAACGGCGCCTCCACCTCAGAAAGCCACCAGATCCCCCCTTCGGCTACACTGTACGTTCACCACCACACCCCTCCCTGCCACCCCACCCAACTCATCATGTCACCCTCCCTACCCTCTACAACCCCTAGCCCCCATCCCATTCCCCCACCCACCATTTCCCCGCCACCATCACCTCCACCCTTACCATCCCCTCCCACCACAAGGCCTGGCCCCACCGGCATCGACCCACCAGAAACTCTGTCCTGTTCTTCCACAGCTTACCAACAGGAGCCACTACCTCCTGCCTGTTGCTCCCCACCTTCCTTCCCCCCCATATTGGAGCAGTGCACATCACCATTTCCACCACTCCCTCACCCTCCTCAAGGGATTAGTAGTTGGGGAAATGGAAGAAGCAGAGCCGTGTGCTTCTCCCCTCACCCCTACCACTCTGCCCCCCCATACCCAAACACCTTTCCCCACAACAAACTGACAGCCTTCGATGCCTCCTTCTGGACTTCCAAGACATCTTCTCGTCGGGACCAACAAACATTGGCCACACCACGAACCTGTCCCACGAAATACACACCACAGGAGTGCCTATATGCCAACCATCTAGGAGGAAACACCCTAACCAACGGGCTGAGGAAGACCAGCAGGTCCAGGACATGTTCAATGCTGGTGTCATATCTCCATTCACCAGCCCTTGGTCCTCCACCGTCATCTTATTAAAAAAAAAAAAAAACGGCACCACGTGCTTTTGCGCAGACTACAGGCAGTTAAATGATGTGACTACCAAGGATGCCCAGGATTGATGACTCCCTCGACTCCCTATACAGGGTGTCTTGGTTCTCCACCCTCGACCTGCTGTCAGGATACTGGTAGGTCCCAGTGTATCCAGAAGACAGAGGCAAGACCGCATTTTCTACAAGCAATGCAAGCATTACGAATTCAACGTCTTTCCCTTCGGCCTATGGAACGCCCCTGTGACATTCTCCCGGCCCATGGAATCAGTGCTCAGCAGCCATACCTGGGAGATATGCCTTGCATATTTGGATGACGTGATTATCTCCAGCCAGACCTGGGCCGACCACCTCCACCGCCTTCAGCAAGTTTTTCTCAGGATCCAACAAGAAAGGCTCAAGCTTAGGCCATCTAAATGCATCCTAGCTCAATGTTCCGTCTCCTTCCTGGGACACGTCATATCCAAGGAGGGCATAGTACCTGATCCAGATAAATTACGAGCCATCGCAGACATCCCCCTGCCCCGTGATGTCCATGAGGTACGCGCCTTCATTGGATTCGCCTCATACTATTGGCGCTTTGTGAAGGGTTTCGTAAACATAGCCAAACCACTTCACAACCGAACCAAGAAGAGTGAAGCTTTTACCTGGACACAAGACCGCATACAGGTGTTCAACACCCTCAAGAACAAACTAATCAGCGCCCCAGTAGTTGCGTTTTCTGACTACACGCTGCCTTTCCGCCTATATACCGACGTGTCTATGGTAACGATTGGTGCCATCCTAGCCTAGGTCCAGGAAGGGCGAGAACACATCATCGCCTGTGCTAGCTGCACACTCAACCAGGCCGAAAAAACCACGCAGCCACCAAACGAGAATGCCTGGGCATCATCTGGGCTCTGGAATACCAGTACTTCCAGGCTTACCTGTCCGGTACCCACGTCACCATTATCACTGACCACCAATCCCTCCAGTGGTTATGACAATCAGAAAACCACAATGCCCAAATCATCAGATAGAGAGAAACCCTAGAAGAATTCAACTTTGATATAGCATACTGGCCAGGTAAACTACACATTAATGATGACGCCCTATCCAGATTACCCATCAGTTCCATCAAAGCCACCCCCAGCCTCCTACAGAAATGGGAAGAGAAAGACAGGCCCGACTGGATTCCACCCCACATATTTTCCAAACTTCAACGACACGGCGATCACCTGTGCACATCATCAGGACACATAGCCCTCGATTCAGACACTACCCTAGATACCCTGACACACTTACACTCCGATAATGATATTCACCGCGGAACAAAAAAACTCCTACAGATTTTCAATGGCATCTACTGGACGCAAAATCCCTCCCACCTAGCCAAGCAAGTTGTTCAAGCCTGCTGAGCATGTGCACTTGGAAAAGACACCACCAGAACACCAGGCCCCTACGGGAACATCCTCACTAATAAACCATGGCAGCTCTTCTCAGTTGATGTCATCGGGCCCCTTCCACCCAAATCCAGCTATAAATACATTTTTACATCCGTTGATACTTATTCCATATTCCTCATCGCCTGCCCAGCCAAAGAACATTACACTGTCGCCGTGGCAGACGCTCTGGTCCGCCACGTGTTCCCGTACTTCGGCATTCCGCAGCCTCTCCATTCTGATAATGCACCCGAGTTCATCAGCAAAATATGGACACAACAATTCGTCAGCAAAATATGGACACAACTCGCCGAAATATTCGAGTTCAACATCTCCCATTCCTCTCCGTACTGGCCCCAAGGTAATGGCGTTTGTGAGAGGAGTCAACGCACCCTACTCAATCAAGTGCGAAAACCAGGAAGCACAAAACGAAGACTGGCCAGCCTATGTGACGATCATACAGTAAGGAATGAACTCCTGTCCATGCAAGGACGGTATCACCCCCCACGAGAGAGTATTCCGCAATGCACCACTCCTCCTGCCATTCCATCACCACTTACAACCCCCTGCCGCCTCCCCCACCTCTGATCCACTACACCACCTCAAATGTAGATTACACGACCGGCAAAACACCCAAGACCTCAAACCCGACACCACTGCAACTAGCCCCTACAAACCAGGCGTGGCTGTCATGGTGGCCTGACTACCAGCCCTGAACAAGTTATCACCACGCTATATGGGGCCTTTCATGATCGTCAAGGTCCCTAACCTCTACCAAGTCATCGTGCAGTATCACAACACAACACGCATCTATCGGAATCGCCACATTCGTCCATTCCTTCCCTCCTCCCAAACCCCACCATCCAACCACCCTCACCCTCCTGCCCAGCGCGATGCTCCACCACCTGATCACGGCGATGACTCATACTCCTACTATTTCACACCTTCTGCCTCCTCCCCCTCGCTCAGCCCCCCCTCCTCAACCACCTCTCCCAGTACACACCCCTCCAACCCATCACCCTCTCCTCAGACCTTCCACTCGCTTCCGGCGACCTCAACTCACGCCCCAACCTCCACCACCACATCGCCGCCCCAAACCCAGACACCACGTGGCCAACTCACCAAACCACCATCACTTGCCCACACCACCACCACTCCCAGCACCAAACATGGCATGCCCCCATGCCCTTCACCAACACCCACCCCTCACTCTATCCCCTTGCCCAGCCTTGGGCTCCCCACCTCTTCCCCGTCCTCCAGCCCCCCACTGCCACCCTGCACCCCCACCCCACCGCCCCAACCACAGCCCACCCAAAACCACCCAACTGACTCACCACACACCTCCTCACCACCCACACCTATCTTAACTACCACCACAACCAGATCAAGGACGCTTATCTCGCCCACCCGCCAGATACACCCCAACCTAATCACCACTGCCTGCGCCACCCACATGCACCTCCACCACACCACCCACACCAAACACCTTCCCACTCACCCTAAAAATACACCATACAGGATGGAAAATTCCAGTGGCCCAACCCACTAAGCCGATTAAGGTGACCTCCCCCCAACCTCATAAAAGCAGGTTGACCTCCCTCATCTCCAGTCTCCAGCTGACAGCCACAGGTCACTCACCTCACTTCCTGCCACCTGAGATGAGAATCAAGCACATTCTGTGGACTCCTGCTGGAGGGAGGAAACGCCGACTAAAAGGAACATCGCAGCTGATCCACCCCCTCCAGCAGACACACCGAACCTCAACACTGGAGATCATCTATAACCATCACCAGGAGCCCAACCACCCCACACAACACTGGACGAGCCTCCTCCACCACCTCACACCCGCCTACCAGAGGGCCACTTCTGACACCTACCACCTCCAGCCATGGGGACGTGACTTCCACCCCCGCGACGGTGGTGAAATACGTGCCCACGGAGGAGGCCCCACCAAGGACGAGACCCACATCCTACGAAGAGGTCACGGGGAGGCACACCAACACTCCGAGCCACACCTGCACATGTCCCCTGCTACCATATGCCCCTCCTCCACCCAGCCAGACCAACAGGAAGTAAATTGCCCAGGTACATTACTCTCCTGCCAGGACAGCACTTGCCAGACTCGGAGTAGGACTTATTTTAATACAGTCACACGTAGGCCCTTGGCAACATCCGCTGGACTTGTCACAAGAGGAGGAATGACCACCGGTCTTCCCAGTCCTATAAACCTCAAGGGGAGCAGTGGTGCAGTAACATCCACCAGACTTACTGTAGCAGGAGCATCCACCGGATCTCCCTCTTCTGCCACCCTCCTACGGGAACAGGGGCACGGTAACTTCCACCAGACTTACTGACGTAGGGACATCCACCAGACTTCCTCCGCCCATCGTCCCGGAGAAGGAAGTAGAGCCTTGGCAGCATCCACCGGACCTGCCATAGAGGAGGCATCCACCGGATACTCCTTGACTGCGACTTTCCCCCGGCAGCAGGGCCGTGATAGCGTCCACCGGACCTACAGGAGCGGAAATGTCCACCAGACTTCTCCACCCTGCTGCCCCCGGGACGAGTGGCGCCTTGGTACCGTCCACTGGACTTACTGGGCGGAAGGAACGTCCACTGGACTTCCTGCCTCCACTCCCCCGCCCAGGAGCCTTGGCAACGTCCACCGGACTTGCCAGGTGGAAGAAGCATCCACTGGACCTTCATCCACTGCCCCAGAGTGGAGCTCCGGCAACGTCCTCCGGACTTGCCAAGCTGAGGGAGCGACCACCGGTTCTCCCTGTTCCATTACCCCGGAGGCTCCCGCTGAGGGCTACGTCCCTGGCTCAGCTTGCCCCTCCAGAGGCCGAGTGAGACGTTCCTCACTCTCCTTCCGTACCACTCGGAGAGGAGATTGCTCCTCTACAGAGTCGCAGCTGCGGGATGTCTGGAGCAGACCTGTCATGAGCCTGGGTGTCCTGTCACTGCAGCCATCCCCTTGACAAACCAGATGCTGACAGACTCCCCGGGAGAGAGCGGACCCTGATGGCCTCCCCAACCCGACAAGACTGCAGTCCCCAGCCATCGAGGGGCACCTCACCGAATCTGGGCCAGGACCAGCCAGGACCCTCCTGCAGGATTCCCACTACCTCCAAGGGCGGGCGTAGAGCTGCCCGCCTCGTAGCCCTGTTTGGCCCCAGTCCCGAGGGCCACCCCAATCCTAAACGGCCCACCAAGAGAGGGTCTAGAGGGCCGCCCACCACACCACCCGGCAGCCCACACCAGACGACCCATGACACAGTCCGAGAGCACACCCTTGACGGCCCACCTCCCACACCTGGCCACCACCTGAATCCCCCAGCGTGAGACTATGTAATACTGTGTATTGACCCTGTATAAGCATTAAGTGTTTGTATAGTACCACATGTTTTGTGTAGAATACTGTGTATGTCGAGCTAGGGTAATATACATGTAAGACTGGTTAGCCTGTGTTTGTGCCCTGTTCCTTTGTTGCATGCTCTTGCCTGGTCCGGAACCAAAGAACCCAAATTCCTGCCCATGCTGTAGGAGCAAGAAGTTGCACCTAAAACACGGAGCATAACACCTTCTAAAGCAGAATGCAGTAGTACTGACAGTATTAACTAACACAATCATAAGTCACATTACTAGCCTACCACTAAACCTAACCTTACCAGACTAAATCAACCTTGCTGATTAATCTAGACTACCGCTGGTGCTAACCTAATCAATTCAAATTTTGACCTAACACAGACTGCCACTATACCTCACACCGGCTGCCACTAGTCCTAACTAGCACAGACTGCCAGTAGACCTATATTAGATTCTGGCCTGACCTTACGATAGCTTTGTCCGTCATCAAAACTCAGGGGAACCTATAGAACCTGAAGTAATATTAAATGAAACTTAAATCGACTACCGGGCAAAGTGTTTGTAGTGTGAACCAGCGAAGATAATGTAGTGTGGCGAAATATAAAATCAGATTAAGCAGTTGAAAGATAACTGATACTACAGTATCTACTCTGATAAGCGTCATTGCTTTACTTAGCTGATGGTTTTCACTGAAATTTATATTGCACTGAATTCTAGTTTACTGTCTATTAGTTACAGAACCAAAGTTCAGTACTTATCATCTGAGAATGCATTATATTCACCGACTTTAGCTTTGCAAGATAGGGGAAAAAAAAAAAGATGGCTGCTGAAATATACGCCACCAAAACACCCCACCCGAGTATGACACCCACCCTAGGAGGAGAAAACCGAGAGGCTAACTCAGTGAGTGCGGGTTCAGTGCGAGACGGACCTACCTCTACCTTTGCCCTACGCCCCTCTCGCGCTCAGGTGCCTCTACTCGGAGGTAGTAGTCACGGCGCATTACACTTCAGCCAGACCAGCCCTCACCAGGTTCAGGGTGAGGCTAACTCCTTAGCCCCAGACAGCATAGACAGCATCCCAGAGATGGCCACCAGCCGCTCACTTGCTGATTCCCTCCCTCGGTCATACCAAGTGACGGACACCAGCTGCACACAGGGCTGATTCCCTCTCTCGGTCATACCAAGTGACGGACACCAGCTGCACACAGGGAGAGATGGCCACCGGCAGCTTTCAGATTAAATACCCTCAAGGGAAGTAGGACCTCGGTGATGGCCACCAGCCACACACTGGTGATGACCATCAGCCGCACCTTCACCCAGGTGACGGCCACCAGCCACACATTGGTGATGACCATCAGCCGCACCTGCACCCACGTGACAGCCACCAGCCACACCCGGGGTATAGTCCTTGCAGGGCATGGCTCTTCGGTGACGGCGGCCGCACCAGTGGGAGTGTGAAGGCCACCAGCCGCACTCAGCCCACTGCCAGCCAGGGACATGGACTCACAGTGACGGCCACCAGCTGCATGAGGGAGGAGACGACCACCAGCCACTCCGATCTTCGTGTCCTAGGGGACTTAACGACGGCCACCAGCAGCGCTGAGGAGGGAACGGCTATCTGCCGCCCCTCATCCTCTACCCCAGTGCCTTCCCCTCCTGAGGATTTCCTTATCTCGCCCACCTTCACCAGTGGTAGAGCAGGTTTCCTCGCCCCTCCCCTGACCGGAAACACCTTCCCAGAGGAGCAGCAGCTGGAGGAGGTCTGGAGAGCCCCCTTGACACTTGGGGTCTGTGCCCTGCAACCAGCTCCCCGGCAGTCCCCAGCCCTGATGGATGCTGCACTGGCAGGACACCGCAGATCACCCCTGACGAAGGCCCAGCCGAGGATAGACCGCTGCCCTAGGACCAGCCGGGACATCCCCAGGACCCCGGGGGCGTGACCTCCCCTGCCCCACCCGATGACATCCTGCATGCCAGAGTGGGCACCGACAGGTGCGCTTGCTCTCTCTGTTCGGGCCCAGTCCTTAGGCCCGACCCTCGGGCTCCCCATCAGTGGGCGCCCCTACCACACTGCCTCCAGAACACTCCCGGACGACCCAACGGCAGCCCGGCCTCCTGACGAAGGCCCTGGGTGACCCAGTGATGACCGGCCTCCTGACAAAGGCCCCAGACGAACCACTGGCAGTCCAGCCTCCTGGCGAAGGCCCCTTGACGAGCCAACGGTGGACCAGCCTCCTGACAATGGACCCTTGGGCAAACCAGCACCAGCCGGTCTTGCGACGAAGGACGCCTTCCCCCCCAGCTCCTAAAGATGTCAGGTCCATCCCAGAAGCAACCCACAGCTACGCCCCCAGCCTCAGTGTCTCTCGGCCCTGTCCATAGCATTGAACTATTTCTTATGTATTGTGTGCCACTGTATATGTAGTGTCTAGTGTAGAGAATTAAGGTAAAATACATGTAAGATTTGTTGCTCATTGTTTTTATGCCATGCCTTGTTCCTCTAGTTGCCTATAGTATACCCAACCCGGTGTAGAAAGAGGACCCCTCTCTAGGCACCATGCGTATGGAGTGAGTAGTCTCCCCTTAAACACGCCACACAACACTGGTGGCTAGCGATGGTTCTTGACCCGGTGGGTGGCAACAAAGAACAAGGGAAATCACAGCAAAATGGCGACAAAACCCCATGTTCAAATACCTAAATTCGACCCTGACCAATACGACATCCACACTTACCTAGAAATAGTTAAACCATTCTTGGACATAGGGTTCGACACAGACAGACAAAGAATAGCAGTAACTCTCCCACTTCTGGGCAAAGCAGTAGCCACTATTGCATAAGAAATCGTCCCGAAGCTAACATGGGCGGAAATCACCCGACTGGCAACCCAAGCAGTCATCCCATCTTTAGGGAAAGTCGTAGTACTATCACAGCTCGACTCCCTAACATACGACGGAAACATCGACGACTCACTCGTCCAGGCCAGGTG
Source organism: Birgus latro (assembly GCA_018397915.1). Taxonomy (NCBI): domain Eukaryota; kingdom Metazoa; phylum Arthropoda; class Malacostraca; order Decapoda; family Coenobitidae; genus Birgus; species Birgus latro. Next base: position 15,286 of record JAGKTI010000462.1, read on the forward strand.
ACTCGTCACCGCCGCATACCCGGAGTATAATAAGAAAACCTGGGAACAATATATCTTCAATACCCTGATCAGGATCCTTCCCCAGTGCTATCAGGGAGCACTTCACCATACATGACCCAACAGGAGACCTGGACAAAGATATTCAACTCGTGTGATGCTTGCTGGCCAAAAGTTCCACTCCTCAACACATCGGCACATGGCACCACACCACAACCCATGGCAACCCCCAGCCCAAGCAAGCTCTCCACTGATGCCCTCCATGCCCACAGCTCACCCTATATGGAAGTGCCCCAACCTCAAGGAGACCAATCTAATTTCCATTAACCTGTGGGAATTCACCGCATGCAGCCACCGATGTCCACTCCACAACATCCAGGAGCAGCTAAGAACCACCCAACGTAAGACGGTCACCCGGAGGCCCCATAAGGTGTCCTTCCTGGACAACAAGGATGCTGAAGATGACGCCTCATACACTGAGCCTGGGAGAGCCAGAACTCGACAGAGAAGACGTCCCACACCTTTTCCCTTATCTCACTCTCCTCCCACTATGTCCTCTAGTTTACCCTCTCTTACTCCTAACCTTCCCACTTTTCCACACACCACTTTCCCCACTACGATCGTCTCCTCCTTTCCTATTCTCCCTCAGCACGAGGCCTGCTTCCACCTTAACAGGCCCACCGGAACCTCTGCCTTATGTTCCCCTAATCTACCTTCTCAAACCATCTCCTCCTGCCTACTGTCTCCTACCTATCACCCCTCACCAGTATTTGCCTCAGACACCCTTTCTACCACACCCTACTTCTTCCCCGCACCCTCGCCCACCCCTTCTTCTCCCTCAGCAGCGACCTCATCTCACCCCTCAACCCTCGCCACCACACCGCCCTCACCAGCCCAGCCACCAGACTGGACAACCCCCATGCCACCCCCGGCCTCACCACCATGCTTCAGACACTCCGCCCACACCTACACGTCCACACCACCCTCTCCAGTCCGCTTCAGTACACAGCCCCCACCCACAACTATGCCTACTACCTCACAACCAAACACCGGGGCACCACCACCACCAGTCCAGCCACCGCACAAAGGAACTCACACATCACCCCCAGCCACACCACCATGCTCCAGACACTCCACCTCCAACTCTCCACCCACACCACCCTCTCCAGGCTGCTCCAGTACACATCCATCACCCCCAACCACCTCTGCTACGCCGCCTCCAAACACACGCACAACCACCACACCACACGACTTCCCCTACCACTCACCTCCCACACCCACACTTACCACCACCGTCACCAGCTCAGGGAGGATTTCTCAACCACCAAAAAGATACACCACAACCCCCTCACCTACCCCCCATCGCCTCCAACGACCTCACCTCACCTCTCACCTCGTGCCGTCGCAGCACCACTACCAACGCAGCCACCACACCAGGAAATTCCAACACCGCCAACAGTCACACCACCATGCCCCAGACATTCCACCCACAGCTCTCCAACCACATCGCCCTTGCCAAGCAAAGCCTGTGCACACCCACCACCACACCAAGTAATTCACACGCCAACTCCGGCCACACCACCACGCTCCAAACACCCCACCCGCACCTCTCCACCCACACTGCCCTCTCCATGCCACCCCAGTGTGCCCCACCCACCCCCGCACACCCGCACTGCCTCACCACCCACCTCCTGGACACCACCACCCCAGCCGCTGACATGAACCACTCACCACATCACACAGCCTCCCCTGCCACTCACTGCCCATGCCCACCCTCACCACTACCATCACGCGCCCCTAGTAGCAGAAAGAGGTACTGTTTCCCAGGAGGTGGACTGTGTGATATCACAGAAGCCTGTGATGAGGTCACAAAAGACGCAAATGATAAAACTCTATACGTCATCCATGTTGGTACGAACGATCTGAAGCGCAACAGATCGGAGGAATTACTCGTAAAGTATCACAAGATGATCAAGCAATATAAAACTAAGTCCACGAATATAATAATATCCGGCATACTACCAAGGATCAAGGCAAAGAATAGTTTTTATGATAAGGCCTTCAGCACAAATAAACTGTCCCAAATCTCTCTGCACACAAGAAGGAGTCGACTTTGTCAATCTGTGGGACCAGTTTTATGAGCAACATACACTTTTCCAGGAAGATGGTCTCCATTTGAACTCGGTAGGAGCGGCACGGCTAGGTAGACTTTTACATGATAAAGTTGCCCTCCTTAGATAAAAAAACGCGGAATGTCCAGGATCAGTAACCTCAACGTAAATACCTGCGGAGTCAGTTCATCAACTGTTTGGGACGGAATTAGAGTCTGCCATGTTAACGCACGAAGTCTGCAAAACAAGTTTGAGGATTTAGAATCTCTTATTTACCTAGAAAATTATGACATTGTTGGCATCACAGAGTCCTGGATTAACACATCTGACCGTGACTTTTTAGCAGAATACTCATTAAAAGGGTACAATATTTTCAGCTGTGAGCGACCTCACCGAGCTGGTGGCGGTGTTTTACTATACGTGAAAACCAGTCTGCACCCCCTTGTGCTATCCAAACCCAGTATTACCAACATAGATGCTAGTTACGTTCAGCTGAGTAGTAAATCGCACAAAATAAATATATGTCTCATCTATCGCCCTCCAGCACAGTCAGCGGACACAGATGAAAAACTTTATGATCAAATTGCGGAAATTTGTTGTGAAGAGGACAGTGTAATTTTTGGAGACTTTAATCTACCGGTAACAAAGTGGGGTGAACCGCTAACTGTGCACTCAGGACAAAAGCTTTACATGAATCTTCAAGAAAGCGCCCTTTCCCAACACGTAGAATATCCAACGAGAGGTAACAATATCCTAGACATCATCTTAACTACAAATGATAACCTAGTCAACAACGTTGAAATTAGACCTGAGTTTAGTTCCAGCAATCATAGAATTATACAGTTTAATATTACTTCTGAAAAAGTGAAAGAAACAGAAAGCAAAGAAAAGGTCCCAGACTATCATAGAGCAGATTTCACCAGACTCAGAGCGTTACTTGCATCTACAGACTGGAATCAAATGTCTGAAACAGATGACATAAACCAAACATGGGAAATATTCACCAAAAAATTTAATGAAGCAGTAAAGTCATGTGTGCCACTACGTAACAGGCGTCCAGCTGGTAATAGTAAACCAAAGTGGTGGTCTGGTGAAATTAAAAGTAACTTAACAGCCAAAAAACAGGCATACCATAAATATAAAACTACACAAAATAATGATGATAAATTACAGTACGAAAACCTACGCCGCACAATGAAAAGACTTATCAAACAGAGCAAAAGAGCACTGGAGATCCACATTGCTAATACATGCAAATCAAACCCTAAAGAATTTTACAGTTACATTACAAAGAAAAAGGTAATGACTACATCAATAGGCCCTCTAGAAATGAATAATGGCAAACACACAGAAAATGAGGTTGAAATGGCAAACATTCTAAACGAGTACTTTGCGTCTGTTTTTACGGTAAAAAACACCACCAGAAACTTAATGGAACCCACAAACCAAGCAAATAGCACAGTTCTTAGCAACTATACTATCTATCGTAGCGATATCCTTGCAGCCATAAATAGTACGAACATAAACAAAACCCCTGGCCCTGATAAAATATCACCGAAAATTCTCAAAGAAGCAAAGAATGAGTTACTGCTGCCACTCTCTGTCTTATTCAATAAATCATTAAGTACCGGAAAGTTCCTTGCGAATGGAAACTAGCAAATGTAACACCAATTTTCAAAAAAGGAAATAAGTCACACCCGAGAAATTACAGACCAATTAGCTTAACATCAATAGTGTGTAAGTTAATGGAAAAAATCATAAGAGATAAAATAGTTAACTATTTAGAAGTAAATAATATAATTAAAGACTCACAGCATGGATTCAGACAACGTCGTTCATGCTTAACTAACTTACTGGACTTCTTCCATGATGTTTACAAATCATATGATGACTCAAAAGCAGTAGATATAATTTACCTTGACTTTCAGAAAGCATTTGACACTGTCCCCCACAAGCGTCTCATGAGCAAAATAGAAGCACACGGTATAAGAGGAAATACGCAGAAATGGTTACAAGACTGGCTTTCAGACCGAAAACAGCGAGTTGTGATAAACGGAAAGGAATCTAAATGGCGTAACGTGATTAGCGGCGTTCCCCAAGGCTCAGTACTTGGACCGATACTTTTTATTATGTATATAAACGATATTGACGAGGGTCTAAATCAGGGATGCACAACTGGCGGCCCGCGGGCCGCATGTGGCCCTCAAGCAACCCTCTGGCGGTCCTTATTAGGTAATAAAAGGTAAAAAATAATAAAAGGTAATAAATTGATAAATAGCAGTTCAGATAATAATTCAAAATGTGCCGTGGACCCAGAACTGCACGAGAAGTGAACGCGTCAGCCACCGTGTCTAGACATTAGTCACTCTAGACGGGAGTCTGTGTGCCACACTGCCGAGTCGACGGCCTCAATGCCTGAGTACCGACAGTCGTTATTAGGAACTCTTTCAGAGAGGGTTGATTACTCTTGCTCACAATGGCTGCTAGTACTTCTACTGGAAAAAATGCAACTCGGAAAAGGAAACTAGAAGATGAACACAGAAAATTTCATGAAATATGGACAGACAAATATTTCTTTGTGGAAAACAGTGCAAACAATATCATTTGTTTGATATGCCAGAGTAGCGTAGCTGTTTGTAAGGAATATAATTTGCAAAGGCATTATTTAACAAAGCACAAGTCTTATGAAAAAATCACAGGTGAACTAAGGAAGCAGAAAATAAAATCACTGATGCAAACTACCAACTAATGTGTGAGAAACAATGTAAGTAAGAAAAATGAACACTATGCAACAACAGTAAGAAAACTCAGGGAGGCGTTTGACAGCAGATTTGGAAACCTCAAGAAAGAAAGGAATAACTTGATGTTGTTCAGCAACCCTTTTTCTGTATCACCTGAAGACGTGGAAGTAGAAGCCCAGTTAGAACTGATTGACCTCCAGAACAG
>JAGKTI010000462.1:29295-53126 GCA_018397915.1 Birgus latro
GGATCTAAGAATGAATATCTGGTCTACACAACCTCTTCCCTTCCTAAAACCTCCTTGTTCTTCTCCAACTAATTCCTCAGTAATTTCCCTAACTCTGTCAATAAGTATCCTACCATATATTTTTCCTATTACACTGAGAAGGCAAATGCCCCTATGATTACCACACACTGCTTTTTCCCCTTTTCCTTTGTACAGAGGAATAATTATACCTGACTTCCAATCCTCCGGGACTCTACCCTCCTCCCAAGCCAATCTGCACACCTTCCACATCCATTCTATTACTATCTCTCCCCCATGCTTCAGCATTTCACCACACACTCCATCAATTCCTGGGGCTTTCCCCATTTTAACTTTCTTCATTGCTTCCACCACTTCCATCCTGGTGATTTCTTCCTCTCTTCTCACAACCCTCCTTCTCCCTGCCATTCCCCAGCCACTTATACTTGCATTACTTTCATTCTCTATGTTCAACAGTTCATTAAAGTGTTCTCTCCATCTGTTTACTTTTTCTCCCTTCTCCACTAGTAATCTACCATTTTTATCTTTCACACCCCCACTGACTTCGTTGGCACCCTGTCTAGCTCTCTTTACCTCCTTCCAGAACATTTGCTTACATTCCCTCCACTTTGCACTCAAATTCCTTCCAAACTCCTCATCCACTCTTTCTCTTACTAATCTTTTCACCTCTCTCCTCCTCACTACATATAACTCTCTCGTCCGTTTCTCAGCTTCTTCGTTGCCCCTGTTCCTCATCCACTCATTATATGCTTTCTTCTTTTGTGGCACAGCCTCTCTCACCTCTTCAGTCCACCAAGCTGTTCCCTGAACCCCCTTTCGTCTTCTCTTCACCCCACACACCACCTCACATGCTGCACAGATTTCTTCTGTGAATACCTTGCACACACCCTCCACGTCCCCCATCTGCTCCAATCTATACTCATGCGTCACTAACCTGAAAACCGTAGGGCTCCAACGAATAACTGGTGACTGAACTCCGCCGTAGATTATTCTTCTCTTGCCACTGTTGTAATGCATAATATATTCACATTGCCATAAGTCTGTGTGTGCATATTAACAACACTAATGTTCACTTGCTATGAAACTGTCGATACTCTGATGGTACGCTAAATATTTACATGTGTCGTTACTTTCAGCATCATCGCAGGTGGAATCCTCATGTAGCCTATGTGTCATAATCTTTTGCAACTTGAGTATCTTTAGCTGCTTAGTTCGTTTTGAGTGAACTGTAATAAACTGATTACAGAGACAAAGCCAACGCCTCAATGCTGAAGTTATGAGCATTATGTGGAACTGAGAAAGTCTTATATAAAAACGACTTGACAAATTCTTACGACGATGAAATATAGTTACTAGAGCAATGGCAAATTTTCTCATTTTACGTTCTTTGTCTTAGTTCTTGTTAAAAGTGTACCGTCACTTTAGTCACACGATGATTGCCGTCTTTCTCTTAATAAAAAGTACAGTGGCCAAAGGCTGCTTATATTTGGAGACTTTAAGCAGGAAACACGTATTTATATGTTAAATAGGTGCACAATAGGTCTTAGATATAAGTTTTATATATATTAAAGTTGATAAAGCTCTGCCGACAAGGGTCCGAACACTGTGTGACTGTAAACAAAGCCGCTCGTGGTTGTTTCAGTGACATCAGCTGATCGTGTGATCTCACCACACCAAAGGATAGCGTCATCCACATACGCTGTTATCACTACAGTAATTCCCAGACAGTGGTTAAGTAAGTACCTTACCGTGGTAGTTGCAGTCTGATTATAAATACAATACAAGACCAATAATGGACCTCAAAGACGCCTCTTTAATGCCTGAAAAGAAAATGAATGCCCTTTGTGTACCGACTCCTCCCGAGGTCAGTTTGGTATAACCATACGACACGCATAATTTCATGATGCGTAACACACAGCCTGTTTGTACCGCTTGATTGATTTTGAAGAGATAAGGGTACACAAGGCTGGCTGTTACCAGTTCTCTGTCAGGGGGCTTCTGTTTCTGAGAGGATGAAAGTTAGGTCAGCTTGATGAGTTATGATGCAGATAGATACACTAGGCCAGTAAGCCCTTTAGTAAGGTAATTATATAAGAGCTTAGGGCCACCTAATTTTGGTTCTGTTTTCCATCTTTTGGTACTTTCACTATATTGTTGCCATGGTCAGTACAAATTTAAGTAAATGTTTACAATACCACAACACTGGATTCCAGTGGAATAATAATGCAAATTGCTTTGTTGCACAGTTGTAAGTCAGTTTTCTTCAGTGATGTTTCTTCTGCAATTTAAAAATAAGCAAATTATTGTGGGGTCTATAATGTGGTGTTAAGGGTTTGTAAACATTAACCCCAACTTAGTTTTTTTTTCTTAATGATGAGATAAACAAACATGAATTTCAAGCCATTATAGTCATTAACTTACCTAATCATGACTTAATCTTGTCTAAATTTGTCATTCGAGCCTGAGACCAATTTTCCATCTTACCCCAAGTCGTCAGTGGAGTCTTAACATTTCATTTTTGAAAACACGTGACACCCAGTTCTAGTCCTGTGATTGGCTGAATAAAGACTGTAATATACCAGTGAAAACAAAAGCATACCACTTATGACCATAATGCGCCACCAAGAAACAAGGTTGCATAATTTTTAATGAACAAAATTTAAGCAAACCACCAGCATAGGCATACATTCAAGACCTCACAGTATCTTGTTTATTTTTAATTTGAGGAAAAAACATCACAGAAGAAATTGACTTAGAAATATGCTATGAGTTAATGCACATTATTATTTCTCAGGAATCTGATGTTATGGTTTTGTAAACATTGTCTCAAATTTAGATTATAATTTTTATGGTTAGAGTTAATTTTAACTCCTGTAGCATAAAAACATATTAGTTGGGTAAAAGTGTTTATATAGCTAAATATATATCCCAGGACGAGATTGAGGGATGGAGTTGAGAGGTACAATATATAAGAGAGGGGTGTGTGAGCTGGGAACAAGGCCGTGAAGTGGCATTGGACGGGGCGACATGGAGGCGATTTGTTCGTGGCCACCCCTTACAGGATTGAGGCATCTGGCAATAGATAGATTATATATATATATATATATATATATATATATATATATATTTATATATATTTGTAAATTTGTTAAACCAATGATTTCATGAAATCCATAGGAAGTTTACGAAATGAGTTTAAATTAGGATAGGTGCAGTTAGGTTAGGCTGGGATAATCAAGGTTAAGTTTAGGTTAGGGTAGGCTATGTCAGTTAGGCTAGGTTAGGTTAATTTAGATGAATGCTTAACATAACTTAGCATTCATCAAAATTAACCTAACCTAACCTAGCCTAAACCTAAATTTAACCTAGATTAACCCAGCCTAAATTAACCTAGCTAACATTAACTAACCCATCCTAATTTAATCTATGTCTATGTCTATCTATGTATCTGTATCTCCACTCCACCAACATTTGGTGCTCTGCAGAGATTTTATGTAGGGTAAGAAGTGCTTGTAAGTTTGATTATTGTGTTGGAGTGGCTTTGGATGTGTGTGTATTCTGTGAACCAAGTGTAATTGGCCTGCCTAAGCCAAATGGGTGCAAGCATTCTAGTATGACACTGGTTCAACCACAGCACCCCTTATGTCCTCCAAAGCGGTAGGTGGCTCGGTGAACACTTCCCAGTTTCGCAACTCTGGCGGGAGGTGAATCCTCGTCCACCAGCATGCGAGATGCACACTCCCTATTTTAATCTCATTTCACGAATTCCCTAGGGATTTCATGAAATCACTGGTTACACAAATTCCCTGTAACATAATTATCTATCTATCTGTCTATCAATCAATGTCTCTCTCTAGATATAGATATAGATAGATATAAAATCCTAGACATTCAGTTCGAGTTTGGATGTTTTATATTAGCTGCCACTATGGTGTCTTCCAGGTCAAGTTGTCACTACTTTTTTCCTCGCTGTTTTGATTAGTATTCATATCTGCAGTATACATCCAAAGCTGTTTCCACAACTGTAAAAATGAAATTCATCCAAGGCAACACATATTACAGTATTTGCCACTTAAAAGAATCACATCTCGAGTGATTTCCTGCTTTATTGACAAATGAAACTGGAACATACACAATCTTAAATGCTTAGCACAAAATTTTAATCTCATTCTTCACTCTCCTTGTGGCTCTGTAAAATCTCACCCTAAACACCGCGTAGCTACTGTTAATAATTATGAACTTGGTTTGAGAAAAGAGCATACTAGTATGAAGTACAATACTGTACAAATATTTTTTCAGCAGTTTCTTGATAGTCTAAATAATATTGTCAGTGCTTTTTTGTGTGACATACTAAAAGGATCTGTTATTAGTAAATGTTCAAAATAGTATAAACCGATACCATGAATCTTAATTAGAGGGAAATTTATTCATTTATAAAGTTATCTAGTGCAGTCAGGTAGTATCTGGTTTACTGGTACGGTACTGTCTACACAAACTTATCCTGACAGCAGCGCCCCTTAGGTGTGTGTTCACTCAATTTGATATACCGGTCAGTATTTGTCTAGACAGAATTAAGCTAACAGATAAGGTCTTGTATTACTGTGAGTTCACTGTCTCTGCCGGACATTCTTGTATGGTGTCATGTACATTATAGCTACTGAATGGTATGTGTGTTGCAGTTGTTGTGGAAAGTTCCTTTGTTTTTTACCGTTATGAACTGTGTATGTCCACTAATATTTCTTAATATAAAAAGCAAGGAAATGGGGTGGGAATGGAGGTTGGGAAATTGTCTTTCTGTAAAGGTCTTTAGATGTGGTGATCCCATTACCCTGCAGTCATGTTGCAGCCACCCTCATAGATATACAGTATACAGTAAACCCTCATTAATTCGTACCTCAATATTTTGTAATTCAGGATAACTCGTAGAGGCTATCATGGAAAATTTATTTAAAAAAATCAACTCACTTACAGTGTATAGTACACTACTGTATAGTAATCTAAGTGTGTGTAGTCTAAGTGCTCAAAGTGTTCAGTGTTTCTATTAGAAAAGTGTTCAGAAAAGTGACATAGAGCCCCCAATCCACCTTTTCATCCTGCCAAAGACCTCCTCCAAGCTTGAGTACTGTACTTCCCTGCAGTACCAAAACAAGGTAAGGTTCTATTAGTTATATTTTTTTTTAGTGTACAGTACTGTATTGTATAATATATTTTGGAGGGAGTGGGGGGGGGGAACCCCATTAACTCGTAAAAATGCTAACTTGTGGAGGGTTGGAACCCAATTACCACGACTTAACAAGGGATTGCTGTACCTGGGAGTGAGAGGTGATTGTAGTTACATGGAAATTCATTTTTCATTTGATTAATGTCCCCAGGCAGATTGCAAAACCATACTCTAGCTATTTTACCAAATACTGTATCTCTTTCCAGTGAGACCAAGCAAAATTGGATTATTATCATTAATGTATGTTATGAACCACTTGAAGAAAGCGAAGTTAGCTACAGTGTCAGTGATGTGTTATATACTGTAGTTACATTATTAATTCCCCATCCACCACCCAATCCTATGTTGCCCCAAGAGGAGCGTAGGAGCCCAAGGCTAGGCAGGTTGGTCCTGACATTTTAGATGAGAGTGATACATTATTAATAAGTTCATATTTTCAGTGTGTGGGTAGGGCAGGGAGTGAGAGAGCAGCATCCTCAGGAGTCAAGATGCCTGCTGCAGAAGATTTAGAGGCAATTTTACCTGCTGAAGGTACTGCTTCCTTACTTGACAGTGATTATGCAATTGCAAGTTCTTTTTATATATACTGTACTGTACATAGCCACACTGTTGGGTCGCATTATAATTATGGGTATGGTACTGCTCTATCTAATCAGGCCATTGTAGTGTACTTTCATTGCTTGGTATTTCTATGTTTCCATTGCTGGAGTGTTTTGTGATGCCTGTACCAGAATTTTCTGTTGTGTGTGTTTTTCTGATACAGTACTACAGTAAGATAAATGCAGGTTCCATTTTTGCATCACTAGAATATGCCAGTGAAGAAAGGCAGTGTACAAAATCTCCATTAGTACCTACAGGCACAGTATAATATAACTCTTGTGTACTTTGGTATATAATACTGTATGTGCTTCATTTAAGGACATAACTCAGCCTTTTTTTTTTTTAACTAAAAAGTCAGTCTTCCATGTGAACTGAGTTAATAGTTCCACCTTTTAGCAACATCCTATAGAAATTTAATATGTGGCCCAGTCACAATTACGGTTTTTATTCAATATTTTTTGCTGCAGGCATTTAATTAGCTACTAAGGACAAAATGCCAACCCATAATGAAAGCCTTCATGGTTGGATTTGGAAACTGCCTTAAAGTGTAAAGTCTCAGCTGGTCTGCTTTTGACTTTGCTGTGGCAAAAGCAACCCAGATAAACGTTCCTTATGAGGCAGACTGCTTGTCAAAGACCTTTGTTACAGAGAAATATATAGGTACTGGTTTCATAAAGACCCCAAGGGAATGCAACATAGTCAGGGAGACAGTACGATTCTGTAATCACTTTATAGCTAAGAAAGGAGAAAAGAAAGTTGGCACATGGTAGCATGGCTAGAAGTATTATATGGAGACTAAGGCAGTGGTCCATCACATGTAATAATAAAACCCTGGCAAGTCTGTGAAGATTATAATCCTTCAGTAATGCCCCAGTCTCTACTCCTTCAGGATTTCTTGCACATTGTTATACAGTATGTCATTTGCATTATAGTAAAGGCAGGTAAAAAGAGAAAAATCAGAAAAAAAAAATAATCTTAAAACTAAGATCTTTATGTTGAAGTCTCTATTACTGCTTGTGGACCAGTTTTAATTCTGTTGGTGTCATTCCAAAACTCTTGAAATTGTCTACACTTGGTAAATAGAAAATGTCTGTCAGTTTCATATTTTTTGTTTTCTTAATTTTTAAAGTTGCAGTTTTACCACAAGCACACATGCTCTCTCTCTCTCTCTCTCTCTCTCTCTCTCTCTCTCTCTCTCTCTCACACACACACACATACACACACACACACACACACACCGCTCGCTGGCGCAGTGGTAGTGTTCTCGCTTGCCATCTGGTAGATGGGAGTTCGCGCCTCGCTCAGGTTGCGAAAAGTTTCACTGACGAAGTGGGTGGTTACTGTCCCCCTTGAGCAAGGGGATGGGTGTGTGCGTTTGTGAAGGTCACAGCCTTGCCCCTAGATCGGACTATATGAGCTCTCAGCTCCCTTCCGGGAGGGTAAAAGCTGACGATCACTACCATCAAGTGATCCTGACCGACCCGGTGAGTTACACACACAGTTTTATTATGAATGTTCATGCTTTATTTTTACACATAGACACTTTTGCTATTCACCATATGGTTATCCAGATATCTATATTTATCCATATATTGTATATGTGAACAGTATCATAGTTAGGAATTGTAATCAGTCTTTAAAATTTGGGGGAAAAAATGCAAAATTTTGTTAAAAGCTGGTATTAATATGTGCCAAAACTTTATAAAGAACAGTTAAAATATGTGTGGTCATCCTGTAGCATGAAGTCCAAGTTACATTCTTAAGTTATAGATGAAATATCCAAAATGCCCAAGACCAAAGAGTGTATAAATCTTTGTGTATGGATTCTTGACCGGATGTAGGTGTCTGGTTGTGTAATGGTCTGAGGCATCAGTTAGGGAGAATGCAGTGTGCTAGTTGTGCATCAGTTTGAAACCTAGAGATGGCTGGAGATTTGTCATTGATGTAATGCGACTAGGGACATAGGCCAACCACCTACCTGTAACTGTTGTGGATTATGGTAGCCTAGCCTCAGGGCCCTAAACCCACACCCTGGTACTGAGTGTTGAACAGATATGTTAAAAGAAGGTGCATGCACAGAAGTAGGCACTGTATGTTTCATTGAGTAAGAAAAGTAAAGGGTGAATTTACATTGCTCCTCTGTGATCCAGCCACACTATTTTGTCACTAAGAGATCATATGACTGCCTCTGCCATATACCAGTTATTATTATTATTATTATTTTTTACTGTTACAACTTTTTAACTGCTGTTTTTATGTTACATTGTTTCATTTTGTTTTGTTTTTGAAGGCCCCAACATGCTTGCATGTGTCAGCCTTGGTCACCTAATGGCGGCTCTCCATGCTGCTCGATCCCTGGCAGCCTCCCTGTTCAGTCCCTTAACCCTTAAGTCACACTTAATGACCTCGTCCCATGTCTTTCTCAGTCTACCCCTCCCAACTCCTCCCCCAATATTAACACCTCTCACCCTCTGTACCCAATTATCATCCCCCATCCTCTCCACATGTCCAAACCACCTCAGCCTACCTCTCCTCATCACAACACCAATACACTCCAGTCCCATCCTACCTCTCAACTCTTCCATCGTAAACCCAGCCCCCCCAGGCCTTGCATGCAGGGATGCATTGCATATCCACCTAATCATTGTCATTTCTGTATGTTTAAACCTGCGAATATCCTCTTCCTTTACTGCCCAGGTCTCACTACCATACAGCATCACACTCCTAACACATGCTGCATACAAAGATCCCTTAGCATGCAGGGAGAGTCCTCTCAATGTCAGGAGAGGCAACAGCTCCCTGAACTTCTTCCAACCAGTTCTCATCCTAGCCACAGAGCCAGCTCCAGCCCCACCTGCAGCACATAGCATGTCTCTCAAATAACAAAACTGTTCCACACACTCAAGAGACTCACCAGCAAGTTCAGTCCTTTCATCCATCCATCCATCCATCGTCCAATCCTACATTGCCCCATCAGGAGCGTAGGAGCCCGAGGCTAGGCAAGTTGGTCATGACATTTAAGATGAGAGTGACCAGCCTCAGTCATCCCTGAGTGCCATTACATGAACAATAAACCCCAACCACCCCTTGGATATAAACCTTCACCCGCTCAATCCGACTGGAGTGCCATAATTACCCACTAAACCACCAGGTGCCAAAATTTGGTTATATTGTTACCACCCGGCTTAGTAAATGGTTTTCTGGTGTACAGGAAACCATTTGGCTTGTCATTCAGTGTAAAGTCATGCGCAGGCAGAACAAAGAGGAAAGAATTAAGGAAAGAAAGACAGAAGAGGGAGTGTATTTTTACCTGTAGGCAGAAGGCCGAGGAAAGAATGAAGGAAAGAAAGACAGAAGAGCATGGAAGGAAAAAAGGATGGAGGAGAGGAAAGGGCAGACACCTAAGAGCAGAACTACATCAAGTGAGTGGATGGTGAGTGCCCCCACCTACTACCATTCATGCCTGACAATCTCCACCTGCTCTCCCCGAAACGCCACACAAATAAAATCAGCATTATCTCGCAGTCTACCTCCAATATCACTACATCTCTTATGCACTCACTTATCACAGACTCTGCCACACCCCTGTGGCAAATTGCACATGGCCACTGTCCCTCTTCTTTGACAGTACCACCACCAGCCCTAGATATCATCATTTTTGTTTTATCTACATTTACTTTTAAGCCCTTGTGCCCCATACCATCTCTCCACCTCCTGAATCTTTCCTTTGCCTCCTTTTCATTCTCTACAATCGGCACCAAATCATCAGCATACATCTTCCACAGGAGTCCATTTCTGAAGTCTTGTGAGAGGACTTCAGTTACCGTGATAAACAACAAGGGACTCAAAAACTGACCCCTGATGCACACCAACATTCACGGAAAACTCATCACTCAAATGTCCATTCACTCTTACCTGGGTGCGAGCACCCACATACATGGCCATAACCACCCTAACCAGCCACTCCTCCATCCCAAGCTTTCTCATTGCCCACTCCACCACCTCTCTAGGGACTTTGTCAAAGGCCTTCTCCAAATAAACAAAAACAAAGTACTGTTCTCTTTTTTTCCTATATATTTTTCCTGAAGCTGTTGAATAATAAATATTGCATCAGTGGTCCCCCTGCCTGGCATAAACCCAAACTGCATCTCATCAATATTCACTCTTTCTCTAATCATACCTTCTAGAACTCTCTCCATTACCTTCATTATCTGATTTAAAAGCTTTATACCTCTGTAATTTCCTCTTTCCAGGGCATCACCCATCCCTGTATACACATATACAGTTACACTCTTCAGCCAATCATCTGGGACAACACACTCATATATAATCATATTTATCAGGTCAGTGACTAACCTCACTCCTATATCTCCTGAGGCCTTCAACATTTCAGCAGTCAACCCAGACACATCTGCTGCCATCCCCACCTGCATCCTACCTATTGCCTCACTCACAGTAGCAGTATCAATCAAAGTCCAAGGGCCAAACACTGGATCTGCTGGCTCCAAACCTTCTCCATCCCAGTGAAACTGCTCATTCAACAACTGGCTGTAATGCTTTCTCCGTGCATCTTTAATATCTCCATTGTTCACCACTACCCTTCCTTCATCATTCTTCACACACTGCTCACCTACAATATCCCGATTATCCCTCTTCACCTGATATGCCACCTTAAATGTTATATTCTTCCTTTCCATACAATTTAGGTTATCAAATAAAAGTCTCTATGACTCAGACTTTGCCCTGTATACCTCTCTTCTAGCCCTATGCTTGGCAGCCAAGTATTCCTCTTTGTTACCACCCTTCTTCCATTCCCGGAAAAACCTTCTTTTTTCCTTAACTGCAGCTTCTACACCCTCATTCCACCACTAAGTTACTTTATGTCTTGGTGGGCCTCTTGTCCAACTGCATACTGCATCAGTAACTCTCAAGAGGTTGTTCTTGAGGGCTCTGTACTATTCATTAATGCTCTGTCAATGGCTCCCTGTTCAGCCACCACTCTCCGCATCTCACTATAGAAAGCATCCCTTACTGCTTGGCTTTCCAGCTTCCGAATTTTCCTCGTAGGTACATAAATGCTCTTTTTCATCACTTGTTTTTTAAGCACCATGTCACATATCAATAATTTGTGTGGCCGCACACGCTCCTTGCTTCCTATAACTTCAACATCCTCACTAACCTCCTATCAGCCCTCCTGACCAGAAAATAATCTGACTGCTATTTCCCTCAGACTCATATGTAATCAACCTACTCTCTCTTTTCCTAAATTGAGTGTTGCACACAATCATGTTCACTGACTCCCCAAACTCGAGTATCCTTTCCCCTTCCGCATTTCGTATACCATATGCACATCCCCCATTTACTCCTTCATATCTTTGAGCTGCTTCACCTACATGACCATTTAAGTCCCCTCCCAAAACCACTATTTCATCATCCCCCATACCACCTACAACACATTAAGTCATCCCAAAAGTGTATCATTTGCCTTAAGTCATCCCAAAAGTGTATCATTTGCCTTACAGTGAATTAACATAGACACAAAAATGAAAGTCAAAAGTAAGAGTAGTAGATGTGAGGTTGTTGAGGATTGTGTGGAGTGCAGGGAGTGGATAGTATTAGGAATACTGTGATCCATGAAGGAAACCTGTGGACATCAGAGCTGAAGAGAGTGAGCTTAGATGGAGAGAATGTGTGTAATAATGGTTGTGAAAAGGGTATATCTGAGTTTGAAGGTGAGATGAGGTGTGGCAAGCCAAGAAGTGGATTGTTTTGTTTATAAAGGCTCTAAAACGCATGCATGCTTCGGCCCTGTTTGTTTATAAAGGCTCTAAAACGCATGCATGCTTCGGCCCTGGTCACCTAATGGCAGATCTCCATGCTACTTGATCTCTGGCAGCCTCCCTATTCAATTCCTTATCCATAGAGGTCACACTTTATAACCCTGTCCCAGGTCTCCCCCCCCACCCCCCTCGGCCTGCCTCTTGCAACCCTACCCCCAGCGTTCACACTTTTCACTTTCTGCACCCAGCTGTCATCCCCCATCTTCCCCAGATGCCCAAACCATCTCAATCAGCCTCTCCGTATCACAACACCAATACTTTCTAGTCCCATCCTTCTGCTTAAGTCTTCCATTGTAAACCTAGCCCCCCAAGGTCTCGCATTCAAGGGCGCACTGCACAGCCACCTAATTGTTGTCATTTCTGTATGTTGAGCCTGCGAATATCCTCTTCCTTTACCTCCAAGGTCTCACTCCCATACAGCATTACATTCCTAACGCATGAACACATTCCATATACAAAGATCCTTCAGCACAGAGGGAGAGCCCTCTCAGTGTCTGGAGAGGATAGATACAGTAAGGAGTGCGTAAGAAAGAGTTTCATGAAATCTGTTGAGGTTAGGGAACTGACAAAAGATTAAGCTGGCTGGGTGATATGTACAGAGAAGTGTATGACAAGGGCATCCCTTTCAAACTTAAGTATAGTCAAATGACTGTCTGATACATAAATATGAAGCTATTTGCAACCAGTTGTACCTATCAGGTGGAGCCAGGATTACAGAGGCTTGAACAGCGAATTGAGCTGAATAATGGATTTCTAGTGCCAGGTATCAAAGACATCATATGGCACTAATTCAAAGCAAAGAGGTATGACTTGTAGTGGAACAGAAATGGGGGAGGAAGTGTAGAAGTGGTTTTGATGTAGAAATGGTGATGGCATAGAAATGGTCTTGGTGCAAGAGTGGTCTTGGCATTGAAGTAGTCTTGGTGGTGAAGTATTTTTGGCACTGAAGGAGCTTGGTGATAAAGTGGCTTGACATTAAATTGGACTGGCAATGAAATGGCTTTATTGGTCATTTGGCTGAAAAGCTTGACCCAGGAAAGGAAAAGTAGTTGATGTCAGTGGAGGTCCGTAAACTGTTCATGCTATGAAACCAAATATCTAACATTATGGGAATAGAGGGAAAATAGAGGCCAGAAGAAATACGGAAAATATGAAGAAGAGAGGTAGGACAGGAGAGAAAGACTGAAGACAAAAGAGACCCCTTTTAGTTGCCTCTTATGACAAGCAGGAATACTGGGGAAATGTTCTTTCTCCCTCTCCCCATGGGAGTTGAATGGTGGATCAGTGCATGTGTGGCTCATTTCTTTGAGCATGATGTTGATTAGTTCTCCCACTATTGTGTTCTTTTGCTTATGTGGCTTTATGTACCTTCACCCCACCTAGAGGTGGGGAAAAGAGTGTGAATAATGGCAGTTCCTTCACTAGGAGAAGTCTCTCCTAAGTTGAATAAAATCATTTGGTAATAGCAAAGATGAAGTATGTAAGGTATCATTACTGTATAGTGAAGGAGTTAAGGATTAGAAATTAGTGAGGTGAGGTTTAACTGTGTTGTGAGCTAATTGTTTTATCATTGTGGTATGCAGTCCTTCCAGAGGATGACCATGATGGTGCTGCTGTGCCTTCTCCCATGACCTCCATTGTTGAAGTTAAGGTGTACAAGCGACGATGGTATATCCTCTTTCTCTTCGCTGGGATGGGCTTCATGCAGGTATGTTGGTGGCAAACAGATTTTATGCTTTTTTCTGTAATGTACAGTGCTGTGATTCCTTCTGGGAACCTGCCCAACAGGTGATGGCTGTAACAAAACTACCCAAGGTCACTGGCCAGTCATTTACCCTTAATGTTGTGGAATATTGCAAAGGGTATTATAAAGCTAACTTTCTCATTTCTCATGTAGCATGTACTGTATTGTTCAGCAGTATCATTTATAACACATCTTGAAAATCATTGTACTACATCCAGACTTGTTATGTTCTCAGTGTTTCATGTAGAACATAGGTTCACACTGGAACAGTATTTTTCAGTCTCCATTTGCCTGCAGGCTTCATGCTTTTTTCTGTAATGTACAGTGCTGTGATTCCTTCTGGGAACCTGCCCAACAGGTGATGGCTGTAACAAAACTACCCAAGGTCACTGGCCAGTCATTTACCCTTAATGTTGTGGAATATTGCAAAGGGTATTATAAAGCTAACTTTCTCATTTCTCATGTAGCATGTACTGTATTGTTCAGCAGTATCATTTATAACACATCTTGAAAATCATTGTACTACATCCAGACTTGTTATGTTCTCAGTGTTTCATGTAGAACATAGGTTCACACTGGAACAGTATTTTTCAGTCTCCATTTGCCTGCAGTCTTCAGTCTTTTAAGCAGTGTGCCCAGCCATCTCTAGATTAACAGATCTTGATACTGTAGTGCAGTTTTGGGTGTCTGCCCTTTCCTGTCTTCCATCCTTCCTCTTCTATCTTTCTTTCCTTCATTCTTTCCTCTTCTTCTGCCTACGGGTGACTTTACACTCCCACTTTTGTCTTTCTTTCCTTCATTCTTTCCTCTTCCTTCTGCCTGTGGGTGGCTGTACACTGAGTGACAAGCCAAATGATTTCCTGTACACCAGGAAACCATTTACTACACTGGGTGGTAACCATATAACCAATTTATGCCACCTGGTGGTTTAACCTCTTCATTACCTCGCCTCCCACCCCCCAGCCGCCCCGCTCTCCCTCCGTCAAACCGAATTCCCGGAAGTTCATGCGTGTGGGTGGGGGGTGATCATTTATCATAAGTGCGCTGTTTTTCATTTTATATTACTTTTATATTCTCAAGTACATGTTGACCACGAGGTACACTGTGCATGATTTGAAATATATTTCCTATAGTAGTATACATGTAGGGATATATATACTTTACTAAACTTTCATTGTTCCTATAAATATAGACTTTACAGCCATAAAAAGGTATATACAGTACTCATATGTTGCTCCTCGTGGCGTTGATACACTGCAGGATGTACGTTGGGAAAGTCCAGGTGAAGTGTAGGTAGTGGAGGTGGCCTTTGATCTGCAAACGGATCCGACAAGAGGGTGAAGGCAGGTCCTCAGGGACTCTGCAACAATGGCGAGCCTACAGGGCTGGGATTTGAGCAATTATCTGTCTCGCTTCATCACTGGTACTCTCGCTATCACTGTCGTTTTCTGGTATATAATCATCGTTTGACTCACTCACTGATGTCTGATTGAGTTTCATTGTCGTCAGACTCATCTAACTCACTAGCAAGCTTTGTATCAAATTCGTCATCAGTATCAGATGACGCCATGATCACGCAAAAACAGCCAAAAAAAACACACACAGTCACAGCATGCAGCTTGGGGGATACTGAGGGGTTGCGGGTGAGAACTGGCTGCTGGTTGGTTGTGGGGCCTAGGAGGGTGGTTGTCATGGTAACCACGTGCTGATATGCCTAGTGCAACTATTTTTTTCTGTTTATATCATACCATATAGGTCTATATATATGCCCAAAACATTTGAAATAATAAATCATATCCAAAATACCCAAATGATGTCAATCATGGCCTGGCATGGACTCTGATATGGCCATGGCATGGCCATGACAAGGAGAATGACGTCAGAGTCAAGTTGCCAGTTCTTACAACCCAAGTCTCTCTAGTAACCCCAAAACCAACACTCCTACCCTCCTATACCTCCCTATGCTTATCAGGTTTACCACCGTAAACCTTACAATTATCGGTTCCTCGCCAGAACTTTTTCTAGGTTTACAAGCGTAAACCTTATCGATTTCGGTAATGAAGAGGTTAATGGGTAATTAAGGTGCCCCAATCAGATTGAGCCTGTGTAGGTTTATATTCAAGAGGTGGTTGGGGTTTATTGCTCATGTAATGCCACTCAGGGATGAGTGAGGCTGGTCACTCATCTTAAATGTTAGGACCAACTTGCCTAGCCCTGGGTTCCTACGCTCCTTATGGGGCAACATAGGATTGGGTGATGGATGGATGGATATTATCCCTCTTTGTAAGGGACACTTTTTTTTTCTCTCTCTTTCATTTTCAGACCTTGGCCAATGGTTCCTTCTTTGTGAATAAAAGAAAAATTCACTTTAGTTTCATATTGCATCAGGATGACAGAAGCACTATTTAATCTTTTCAGGCTGGTACTGTATTTTGAATTTTATTCCTGCTAACTTCATACTGGTTCATGATACTTTGGGGAAAACTTTAGTAGTGAAGGGATTAATAAAAGCAACACCTATTCTTTCCTTCCAGTTTTGAGAATTTTCTTCCAGCAGAATAACAGCATCTGGTTGTTGCAGAAATAAACTGAAAAAATATGTGACAAGATTCAAGGCATTCAGATAGTTATTATGTTGTGTGCAGTGTTCAGTGTGGAACACATGGGGTCCCATCGTGGAGTCCATGAAGTTGGCGTACCCCAACTGGGATGATGGGGAAGTGGCTCTGCTGTCCATGTGGGGCACCATCACCATGATCACAGGACTCATACCAATGACACTCCTCCTCCAGACCAAAGGTACTGTACACCATTGTTCCCCAGGAAATAGGATCAAAATGATTTATGGCTGAGGAATTAGTCACTAAAATTAATGTGTGATTCATTGTAAATTTTTCAGCAGTCAGAAGTGATGTTTTCTGCTTGCATTTTGTGTGTGTGTGGAGGGGAGGGGAGGCTGCCTGCTTGATTTTACAGTGTTGTGGCCCATGGCATGCCCAATACAGTAGTTTGACTAAATAATAATGCAAATATCTGAATAACTCTTGCATGCTCACCCTGAAGGAAGAGGCATGCAGAGTTAAAACAGTATCTGGTGTAATAGAATAATCATGAGTGTAATAAAGTGTAACACTGTGGCAAAGACAGAGAGATGTAAGAGAGTTTTTTGAGTGGTGGGGAGTTGATGTGATGTATGGTACACACAGAATACATGCTTTTTTTTCTGAACAATGTTATGCAGTACTGTTTATAGATATATGTGTTATGTTTTTCACCTTGGATCACATGTAGATGAACATGATGGGCTGCATAAGTGTGGGTAGTCCGCCCCGACTCCTATACTGGTTGTTTTGAAGGAATGTACAGGAGTACTTGTATGTTGGATTAAAAAAAAAATCATATACAGTACATCTAAAACTGTAGTCTTGTTTACCCTGTTCCCATAGGTTTGAGAGATCTACAGCAAAGCTTTCATCTCTTTCAGAAGGTGAGTGAAAGGAGAAGGATACAAAGTCCAGTGTCCCTTTTCCCTATATTTAGTGTATTTAGGAAGTGCAGGGCTGCCTGCACCAAAAGTGTTTAGTGATGGGGATGCATATAACTTTATATTCATGCAAGTGGCCAGGTTTCTAGCCACTTGCTACTTGCCATTTTATTCACACTTTTCCAAAAGGAATATGATTGTGATTTTTTGTTAATTTTGTTTTGTTTTGTTTATAAACACCGGTATATGTGTCATTGTGGATTAGTAACATTATTATCGGAAGTACAGTACATCCTCCAATTTTGCGAGAATATGGTCGCCGAAAACCCTCGCAAATTTAAAATTTGCAAAATTGAAACACTTAAATTTATGTATTATAGGCAAATTGGTTGACATCACCCCAAGGTAAGCACTTTTTCCCAGTCTTTCCCTCGACTCTGCCTCTTAATTTTACGATGATAAATGAAACAAACATGAACTGATGTACTGTACAGTAGTAAGAAAAGTAAATATCATAGGTAACAGACATGTCCACTGTTCACTGTTCTTTAAAATCGTTCTCACTGTCAGTTCACCAACACCAAACTCCTGACCAATAGCAGAGTTACCTTTACCTGCTTTTTTCCTTTCAATCATTTCAGTTTGGTCTCCAAACTTATTTTCTTGTTCTTCTCACTCATTGGCGCCATGATAACACTCATGCAAGGTTAAACTGCTGGGATTTTGTGTGGAGCACCATGAAATTGCGAGGGTCAGCGAAATGGTTGGGAACAGGTGTAAGCAAACATGGTGGGGCAGCAGACCATTGAACTAGGAGGCGCAGTACACCAGTGAACCATGACGTCACTACTCCACGTGGCAAAGTAGTGCAGAAAGACGCCTCTCCCACCACTCGACCTCGCAAAGTCTGTCATCGCTCGCAAAGCTCATAAATGTTCAATATACACGACTTTTGGAACTACCTCGCAGAACTGGCGAATCGCAAAGTTGAACTTTGCAAAGATGAAGGATGTACTGTATAATTATAGTATACTTTATTGATAAAATGCAGTTACAGTAATACAGAATGGCCAAGAAGATACCGTAGTATGTTCATTCATAATACACTGCAGTCGTCAGATACATAGTACTGTAATCATGATGGTGGTAGGTGGGGGTGCTGACCATCCACTCACTTGATGTAGTGCTACTCTTGGGTATCTGCCCTTCCCTCACTTCCATCCATCCTCTTCTTTCCTTCATTCTTTCCTCTTCCGCGTGCCCATGAGTGACTTTATACTCTCTCTTCTGTCTTTTCTTTCTTTCTTTCCTCTTCATTTGCCTATGGTGACCACACTGAGTAACAGGCCAAATGGTTCCCTGTACACCAGGAAACCATTGACTATGCTGGATGGTAACCATATAACCAAATCATGGCGCCTGGTGGTTTAGTGGGTACTTAAGGTGCTCCAGTCGGATTGAGCCTATGTAGGTTTATATCCAAGGAGTGGTTGGGGTTTATTGCTTATGTAATGCCACTCAGGGATGAGTAGGGCTGGTCACTCCCATCTTAAATGTCAAGACCATCTTGTCTAGCCCCGGGCTTCTACACTTCTCTTGGGGCAACATAGGATTGGATGATAGATGGATGGATGGTAATCATGATGAAATACTGATTGTTCACTTACATTCAGTGTGTGGGAGTTGAATATCTGTATTCCATGCATTTCTAAAATGAAAAGCAAGAATGTCTATTGCACCAGAAAAAGGTGGCACATTACCCAGAAAAATGTTATCTGTCAGTCCTAGCTAGCTGTGCCTAATTGTCCTTTTGTTTTGTGTAGAGAAGCCAAGATTATAACCCATTTGGTGGAGGTAATAAGGCAGCAAAACACATTAAATAAATTTTGAGCAATGCTGCAAAGTATACTGGGAATTAGACTGATAGAGAACCAGCTCATTATCCTCATTATCTTAACCCAGTTTCTTACATATATGCAACTGTATAAGAAGATTCAGAGGATGTATCTTGGATGTAATTAGACATATTATCTCAAAGGGAACTGGTAACCCTAGGACCATCTCTGCATTCCTCCTATGTCACTGAAGGTATCTGTACAGTACTGCTTGCAATGCAAGTGCTGGTTGGTGGAATAGCCACATTCCTGTACGAGATATAATGATGAGGGGATTCATACCCTTTTTAGCTACTATTAACCCCCTTGTGCATGATGATGCAAAACAAGTCAAAGTGGTGTTAGGCTGAAGAGGAACCAATGACGCATGAAGACGCACTTATCAGTGTTGGTCTAGAGGGATGTCGATTAGGCAATTTTGGACAAAAATATTCACCAAAAATTAAGTTTTACTATGAAGTGCATCAGTCTTTGCTGTTGTCATAGGAGGGTGTCTGTTTCAAGGCCAACACTCTCAAATAGTCGGCTTTCTCTCGGCCTTTGGTGGGGGGGGGGGAGGTGCGCATACATGAATTTTGGCGATTTACTCAAAAACTGTTGGTTGTATCAAAATTCCAAAGCCACCACAGGAAAGCTCGTGACATTCTGCATATACAGTAGGCGCGGAAAGTGTTGACGCCATCTTAAAAAAAGAAAACATTCTTGTGGTTAGCAAGGAGAAACATATAAATTAACACTCACCGTTGAATTTAGTATTTACTGGCATTCCCCTTCACCTTTATTATCTTCTTAAGGCGTCTGGGGAGACTGATGGCGTAGTTTTGCAGAACAGACGGACTAAAACTGCTCCATAGCTGCTTGACTGCAGCCTCAAGTTTAGGCAAAGATGATGTGCCGCTTCATGTGCGCCCATAAATTCTCAATGGGATTGATATCTGGGCTGTTTCCGGGCCAATCTCGAATAAAGGGAACCTCACAGTCTGTTAGCCACTGTTTCACTGACTTTGCAACATGTGCAGGGGCAGAATCTTGCATAAATACTCTTGCCTTGGTTTTATCAAAAGAGTCACTTAAAACATCACATAAGAGCTCCAAATAATTGTTCTGGTTCACTTTTTCATTTGCACGTAGAATTACCAACCTACCAACACCATAATATGTAAAGCAGCCCCAAGCCATGAGTGAGGCTGGGTATTTAACAAACTTGGAAGTGTACTTAGGATCCAGGGGGTCACTGCCTGGTTTGCAGTACACTTGTGATGAAGGGGTACCAGTGACAGTAAATGTTGACTCATCACTCCAAAGCACAGTTTTCCATTGCTCCTCACTCCAGGCAAGATATTTCTTACAAAAATTTACTCTCTTTTTCTTCTGAAGTGCAGTTAGCAGTGGTTTTTTACGAGCACAAAAACTCCTGTAGCCCAGATCGTCATGCAACAGTTGCTGCACACTTCTGACAGACACATCTGCCAGCAACTGTGGGTTCTTTTCTTTTAAATCCCGTGCTGTTAGCCTTGGATCCTTGCTAACTTGCCTTGAGATCAGCTGACGGGTCCTGAAGGTTGTCTTACGAGGTCTCCCAGGCTTGGGAAGTGGAGTGGGAGGAATGGCCTCCCCACTGTCCTTGAACTGCTTCACCAGTCTCTGCACTGTCCTCAGTCTAACACCATCTGATTTGCAATAAATGGGAGTTTGTGGCCAGCTTTGTATAAAGTAATCACTTCCACATGTTTGTCCTTGCTTGTGGTTACGTTAGGCATGATGAGAATGTGGTAGGTAACCAAATAACTGTGTTATTTGAGTCAAAACATGCCCTCGTGGTGCATCACACACAGAGACAATCCTCCTCCTGTGGCTGCCCAAACATCACTGAGCCTGCTCCTGTGGTGCCAAACCCATCAAGCAGGGTTGCCAGCTCCCGTTGAAAAAGCGTCAGCTCATTTCGCATCGCAGGGGAGGGTAGTATTGACCCTACTTCACTTAACGGGAAAAAGAATGACGTCGGCAAAAGAACCTCAATACTTTCCGCGCCTACTGTAGACATATGCCTAGCTCTTGCATGGTGCAGGAAAAATATTGTGGTAGGGTGTTGGGAAGTTATTTTCACTATGGCAATGCAGTACCATATTCTCAGTGCATTTTGGTTCTTTCACTGTACTTTTACCTGTCAGTTTTGTGCTTTTTTATTAGCTTATCATATAGTGTAAACATCATTGAAAATGATAGTATGCAGTTTATACCAGTATAACCAATTTCCAAGGCAAATAAAATCCATGGGAATGTTTTCCTTTGTGCGTGAGTGTAGGCTGCTCTCGCAGCACTTTCTTTGATCATGTCACACAAACTTACAGAAAACGTAGGTGCGCAAATGGGTTAACATTCAGGGCACAGTATATGTTGGTACAGTATATATTGTTGCCATTCAGTTTGAGGGAGACCTTTCTTAGTGAAAGAATTAGAAATAAGTCTGAATTTTCCCAACCCCAGTACAGACTGTCATTATTAATTAGGGATGTTTTCTAAAATGTCATAGCATATTCCATGGAGGTGGAAGAATTATTCCCACATATGGAAAAGTTGTTTATCAGAATATACAGCACTTTCTGCTTGATTTGAACCCACTTCAGATGTAAACAGTTTTAATTTATTTGAGTATAATTTTTCAAGTTGAACTGTTAATGGCACTGTGAAATCAGGACACATTATTTCATACAGGTGACATTGGAAATTGGAGGAGGTAGGTAGATCAGTTGTATAAGTAAGATAGTACCAGTAAGAGAGCTGTGAATGAAAATTTATAAAGATATTTTCTTTTATCATGTATGCTTTACTCCTTCGTCATAAAGAAAATAATACCATTTATATAGTAGTGTGTGACATTGTTTGCAGGTATTCGTGTGTCAATGTTGTTGACGGGATTGTTTTTGGGCCTGGGGACAGCAGTGAGGTGCATTACTACAGAGGAGTTTAACTTCACGGTGTAAGTTGTACTACTGTGCCTTACCACTGCCACCACCTCATAATCATCACCATCATAGCCCTATTTGATTCAGATAATTAGAGCAGGTATGCTCCAAAAATATGAGGAAGAAAAAAAGTATCTGGTTGATTTTCAGTGCTTGCAGTTGTCTTTTGGAAAGTAAGAATAACTCACAGACTCAAAGTCTCATCAGTTTAGGAGGCTTTACAGCACTCCTCTCATGAGTATAATTTTGTATATGACATCAGTATTTTTTTTTTTTTCTAATGTGGCCTGTGTCATGTCTATAGATGAGGTAAGAAAACATGCCAGCATATTTAAATGTAGCATGCAAAAATAAATTTCTGAGGAAGAACTAGCCATGCAGTCATCACTCTTAAGCAGGAAACATTCAGCCATAAGGAAGTAGAATCAAAATCCAAGCTCAGATTCTCACATCATAAAAATTTGTGTTATACATCATAGATTTTTTTTCAGCTACTTCCAATAACTGTTAAGAAGTAACTAGGTAGCTTCAGCACTTGGTTTAGCTTCCAGTTCATAGAAAACATCAGCCATATCATGACCAACCCCAGTAAGAAGGAAGCATGGTATCATTTTTATGTATGTATGAGATGCTAGAAGGCCTTTTAAGTTGACAAGAATATGCTTATAGTTTTTCATTTATTTTGGTGTTGACAGTTTGGCTCATGTTGGTGCAGTGCTCAATGGCTTCGCTGGGATTATAATTGGTGCTGCCCCATCCCTCATCTCCTCCCGCTGGTTCCCTCCCAATGAACGCACCACTGCCACAGGTCAGCATAGCACAGGCAGTCCTTGTTATGAGTCAAGTATACAGTATTTTCTTAATATTCTAACTTTTCCCATGACAGTATGTACTGTGTAATTGAAGAAACTGGCAAGTCAGCTTTTTAAATAGCACTGAAGCTTTTAAGGGAGTTTAACATTTCAGTGTGGGGACACCCACCATCCACTATGGTCAGACCAAGCCAAGATATCGGGTTGGGCGGGGCCCATATCCGCCCACAGTAGTGCCATGTTTCCCATACCCGCAGTGTGAAACGGCTGTTATATATGTAAAAGGCATTGCAAATAAGGTAAACACATATGAATACAACTTTAACGTATGTATTATAATATATGAAAGAACAGAAAAATTATTATGCATAAAATATTTATATGGCAATACAGAAACATGGCATAAATATTTTACAGTGTTGCGGAAAAAAAGTAGTCATGTTTATTGGCTTCTGCCGTAGTTCTGGGGTGGGTAATAATGTCACAATTATGGTTATAAGATAATGTGCAAGAATATAAGTAAAAATATGCTAATTTCTTAGTAAAAAAAAAAAAATACATTAAACCCTCGTGACTGGCAACACACTGACCCACTCTCACCTTGGGAAAAGCTTCCTCGTGTCACTTTCCTGTTTGGGACACCTCTAAAAAAAAAAAACGCCAAGACTTTTACCTCCTGGATGGTGTGGAAATAAAGTCAGATTTACAATATGTGGG
This sequence comes from Birgus latro, assembly GCA_018397915.1. Classification (NCBI taxonomy): domain Eukaryota; kingdom Metazoa; phylum Arthropoda; class Malacostraca; order Decapoda; family Coenobitidae; genus Birgus; species Birgus latro. The sequence goes on from JAGKTI010000462.1 coordinate 52,593, forward strand.
TAAGAGTGAAAGTTGGACTACAAATGTGGGCAATTCTGTGCGTGTATGCACCAACGCAAGATCGTGTAAGTAGAGTGAGAGAAGAGTTTTGGACAAATGTGGAAGCCTGCTTGGAAAAGTTTGAAAGGAATGAGAGAGTGTTTCTGATTGGAGATATGAATGGAAAAGTGGGGAATGAGAAGGTGGATGGAGTGGCTGGTGAGTGGGGTGTGCCTGCAGAGATGGATAAGAATGGCAGTGCTTTAGTGGACATTTGTGCTGGGAGGGGGTTGGTGGTAGTTAATACCCTCTTCAGGCACAAAATGATCCATAGGTATACATGGCGAGTGGTGAGAAGAGAGGACGGGGGAATGAATGAACGGAAGGCAATGATTGACTGTGTGTGTGTGGATGAAAGGATGAGAAGATGTATAATGGATGCAAGAGTATATAGAGGTTGGGGGAGTGGACTTTCTGACCACCATTTGGTGGTGGCCAGAATCAGAGTCCAAACAAGATGGAGGAAGAGAAGAAGGGAAAGACAGGAGGAAGTAT
>JAGKTI010000462.1:57720-95808 GCA_018397915.1 Birgus latro
TTTTTTTTTTTTTTTTTTATGCAAGGAAGAAGGAACCAAGGGCCATGGGCCCGCATACTGTTCCTTCCAAGAAAAAGTAAAAACAATACAAAAGAGAGCCAAATTCAAGATCCATTCATTTCGAGATGCCTGGACACACTGCGTTTGAAAGATTGGAGATCATAGGAAGCAGGGAATACAGACAGAGGGAGACAGTTCCAGAGTTGACCAGTTGCATAAATGAAGGACTGGGAGTAACGGTTAACTCTTGCATTAGAGAGTTGGACAGAAAAGGGATGAGAGTTTGTTGCTAGACGGGTACTACGTGCCCGTCGTAGAGGTGGAGGGATGCAAGCAGACAGTTCAGAGGAATAGTGACCACTGAAGTAGCGATAGAATAGAGATAAAGAAGCAACAATGTGGCGAAGAGACAAAGGATGACGGGAATCAGTAAGAGGAGGAGAGTTAATAAGATGAAAAGCCTTTGACTCCACCCTATTGAGAAGAACCGCATGTGGGGAGCCTTCCCACACATGAGAGTTGTACTCCATACACGGGCGAATAAAACCCGTGTACAAGGTCAACATCTGTGCAAGGGTAAAGAAAGCTCGGAGTCGGCCCAGCACACCTAATCTCTTGGAAGCAGATTTCACAAGAGATGTAATATGTTCTTTCCAAGACAAATCCCGAGAGAATGAAACCCCTAGCATGTTCAAGGATGATGCAGGACTGAGCTGGACATTATTAAACATTAGTGGGTAATCTTGAGGAAGATTTTGTCAGGTTGATAAGTGTAAGAACTGAGTTTTTGATGCATTAAAAATAACAAGATTATTTTTACCTCAATCAGAGATATGAGCCAAGTCAGACATTAGGTGTGCCATAGCCTCATCCCTTGTTTGCTGAAGTAACTGCCGAGATGGACGTTGCGGGAATCGAATGGAAAGGTGAAGGGTGGAATCATCAGCATATGAGTGGATAGGGTTAGATGTACAGCTTAGAAGGTCATTGATGAATAAAAGAGAGAGAGTTGGTGATAGGACAGAGCCCTGAGGAACACCACTGGTGATAGGTCTAGGAGAAGAATGATGGCCGTCTACAACAGCAGCTATAGAACGACCAGAAAGGAAGCTAGAAATGAAGGCACAGATAGAAGGATAGAAACCGTAAGAGGGCAGTTTGGAAATCAAAGATTTATGCCAGACTCGATCGAAAGCCTTTGAGATGTCAAGTGCAACCTCTTCCCATCCTAAAACCTCCCTGTTCTTCTCCAACTAATTCCTCTGTTGTTTCCCTAAGTAGGTCAGTAAGTATCATACCATATACTTTTCCTTAGTGGTAGGTGGGGGCACTCACCATCCACTCACTTGATGTAGTGCTGCTTTCATGTGTCTGCCCTTTCCTCTCCTCTGTCTTTCTTTCCTTCCATCCTTATCTGTCTTTCTTTCCATCATTCTTTCTTTGTCCTTCTGCCTGCAGGTGTCTTTACATTCCCTCTTCTGTCTTTCTTTCCTTCATTCTTTCCTCTTCATTCTGCCTGTGGGTGATTCTACACTAAATGACAAGCCAATTGGATTCCTGTATATCAGGAAACCATTTACTATGCTGAGTGGTAACCACATAACCAAATTATGGCACTTTTTTTTTTTTTTTTAATGCTACGAAGAAGGAAACAAAGGCCAGGAGCCCGCCTGGTGGTTTAGTGGGTAATTAACCCGTCCAGTCCCAACCGATTTTTTACCCAACACACCCTCAAAACCCGACTGATTTTCAACTTTTTTTTTTTTTTTTTTTTTTTGCTTGAACCTCTGCTTTTGATGAGAAACATCAAAAATTCATAGAGAAATTGCCCTCCTGTGCTTATAAATGTTGGTACAGGTGTCAGTCAGCCTTATATTTTCCTTCTTTCTCAGGGTACCTGGCTAAAGAAAACAAACTATGGAAGGGTTAACTAATTCAAGCCACTTTAAATAACGTATTTATTTATTTATTTGGTACAAATTTATGTGTAGTACAAGTCTATATTGGTTTTCACACAATAATATAGGCAATAAAAGCATTGTTCACTCACCCAAAACCCCAGCATATGGCACCTTCCTTTATGACATTACCACCTCATCACTTCTGTTTGTTTCTCCCTTTAGCTTCTTTGTTTCTTTGTCCTCCACCTCAGGAATAATTTTCACTGTAAATTTCATCACTGGAGAGACCGTGGGGCAACATATATTTACTGGCCAGGTTATTGCTAACAGGTGAATTGCCGAGTGTGGGGGGAAGGGGGGTCAGGTGGGGCCAGGCAGTATCCCCACTCGACAGCAGGTAGAGGAAGGTCTCCCATATATGCCTACCAAAAATCACCCGTGAATCTTGAAAAATGTGCAAATGACGGGCCTTGCAACTGACTGACGTACGATGCACGTCGCTGGGTCTGTCCGCGGAAAAAAGTAGTGACGTGCATCATACATCGGTGGGACTCGGCGGGTTTAGGTGCTCCAGTTGGATTGAGCCGGTGAAGGTTTATATCCAAGGGATGGTTGGGGTTTATTGCTCATGTAATGCCACTCAAGGATGAGTGAGGCTGGTCACTCCCATCTTAAATGTCAAGACCAACTTGCCTAGCCCCGGGCTCCTATGCTCCTCATGGGGCAGTGTAGGATTGGATGATGGATGGATTACACTAAGAAGACAAATGCCCCTATGATTACCACACACTTCATTTTCCTCTTTTCCTTTGTACAGGGGAACAATTATACAAGACTTCCAATCCTCCAGGACTCTACCTTCCTCCCTGGCCAGTTTGCACATTTTCCATATCCATTCTTCTCCTATCTCTCCCCCATGCTTCAGCATTTCACCACTCCATCAATTCCTGGGGCTTTCCCCATTTTGACTTTTTTCATTGCTTCCACTACTTCCATCCTACTGATTCCTTCCTCTCTTCTCACATCCCTGCTTCTCCCAGCCATTCCCCACAATGGACAGGGTGACGTAGAGGCGATTAGTTCGTGACAACCCCTTAATGGTATCAAGGTGTCTGGCAGTAAATAGACAGATAGACAAGCATTGATTGCCACAGTCTTCAGAAACATAATTGTAGCTAAATGATTCGTAATACAGCTTTTATATCCATCTTTTAACAACACTATGGATTTACTTTCAGTTTTGTACAACTCAAGAGGACCTTTCATAATGAAAGGATCTCCATTAGGCCTTTTAGTGTGGTAACCTCATATGCAGAAGTTGGGTATAATTAGAGTGGTGAAAATGTGTATGTGAGTGAAAAGATGAGGTGGAAGGAAATAGGGAAGACCAAGAAAAAGGTGAGTGGAAATGGTGTATGAGTGTGTGAGAAAGCAAGGTATGGAAGTTGATGAGGATAGGGAACAGAAAAGGGATTGAGATGGTTGAATGAATTTTGTATGGAGGAGTAATATATACTTCACTTGTGGAAAAGTGTACTTGTGAGGAAGAGTCATGATTCTGTGCGCTTAAATGGTGAATGAATGAGTGTGTGACTCATTGGGCTTGCTGTTGGTTAGTTCTCCCACTATTTTATTTATGTTTTTTCCTACTTATCCCCATCTGCGGGAGAGTAAGAGTGGTGGGATGATGATGATGAAGCTGTCTTTATTAACAGCCCTACAGGGGCAGTTTGTTACCTGCAGGTGATGCGTCTGCTTGATCAGACAGACTCGGTTAACACCAACAGTAACAACGGCCAGATGATTTTGTTCAGTTTTGGCAAAACTCATATTAACCTTTTGATTGTGATATATGAACATAGTACTGAATTAATTTTTTACCATCAGATGATTTTTTCAGACATGAGAAAAGTTCACCATAGCAAAACTGCTAAGAACTATGGTACTTAATGCTGTAGCTTAGGGTTAACAACTTCAAGCAGTATTCCAGCTGCTGACAAGATTATATTCAGCAAAGAGGATTCACTTATTTAACCACATTATTGCAGCGATATCCATCCAATGTATTACCACGATGCCGGGAATCGAACCCGGGACTCTCAGATGAGACCAAGTACAGGTTTGTCATTTCACTACAGCTTTTCTAACCTTAATGACCTAGAGCAGCTTGTACAGCACCCTACCCGTGTCCCTGACCGCCTTGGAGAGAGTTCCAACATACTTGACCTTTTCCTAACAACTAATCCTTCTGCTTACACTGTTAATCTTTTGTCTCCGTTGGGCTCCTCCGATCATAACCTTATTACCTTAACCTGTCCTATCGCTCCGGTACAGCCTGTGGACCCTCCAAAGAAACGCTGCCTGTGGCACTTTGGAGCTGCAGATTGGGAGGCCCTCAGGCAGTACTTCTTTGATTTTCCTTGGAATGATCATTGCTTCCATGGCCGGGAGCCATCTGAGTGTGCCTTGCGCATTACGGAGGTTATTCTCTCGGGCATGGAAGCATACATTCCTTTCTTATATCCTCTGACTAATGCAAGAAAGCCTTGGTTTAATCATGCTTGTTCTAATGCTGTCCGCAACAAGGAGAGGGCCTTTAAAAGGTACCGGAGCCAACCCACCCCTGAATCACATCTTTTTTATATTTCTGCCCGGAATCGTGCTAAGTCTGTTCTTCGCTCTGCTAAAAATAATTTCATCCGTGCTAAATGTTCCCAACTCTCCAACTCGAATTCTTCTCGCTCCTTTTGGCACCTTGCCAAAAACTTTTCTAACAACTTTACCTCATCATCCTTCCCTCCTCTTTTCTACTCTGATGGCTCTGTAGCTATTTCTTCTACTGATAAAGCAGATCTCTTCACTCAGACTTTCTCCTCCAATTCTACCTTAGACGATTCCGGTGCTGTTCCTCCTTCACTTCCCCCCTCAGACTTCCTCATGACTGGCATTAAAATTTCTTAAGCTGATGTATTTTCTGCCATCACTGGCCTCAATATTAACAAGGTATATGGGCATGATGGAGTCCCTCCTGTTGTCCTCAAAAACTGTGCTTCTGTGCTTACACTCTGCCTAGGTAAACTTTTTCGCCTTTGTCTCTCAACTTGTACCTTTTCTTCTTGCTGGAAGTTTGCTCTCATTCAGCCAGTCCCAAAGAAGGGAGACCATTCCCAACCCTTTAACTATTGTCCAATTGCTTTAACATCCTGTGTCACAAAAGTTTTCGAATCAGTTCTTAACAGAAAAATGTTAAAGCATCTTTCCTGTCACAATTTTCTTTCTGATTGTCAGTATGGGTTCCGTCAGAGGTGCTCCACTGGCGATCTTCTCACCTACCTTTCAGACTCCTGGTCATCTTCCTTTCGGGACTTTGGCGAAAGCTTTGCCATTGCACTTGACATGTCAAAGGCTTTCGAACGAGTCTGGCATAAATCTTTGATTTCCAAACTGTCCTCCTACGGTTTCTATCCTTCTATCTGTGCCTTCATCTCTAGCTTCCTTTCTGGTCGTTCTATAGCTGCTGTTGTAGACGGCCATCGTTCTTCTCCTAGACCTATCAACAGTGGTGTTCCTCAGGGCTCTGTCCTATCACCAACTCTCTTCCTTTTATTCATCAATGACCTACTAAGCTGTACATCTAACCCTATCCACTCATATTCTGATGATTCCACCCTTCACCTTTCCATTCTATTTCCGCAGCGTCCATCTCAGCAGTTACTTCAGCAAAAAAGGGATGAGGCTATGGCACACCTAATGTCTGACTTGGCGCGTATCTCTGATTGGGGTAAAAATAATCTTGTTATTTTTAATGCATCAAAAACTCAGTTCTTACACTTATCAACCCAATAAAATATTCCTCAGGATTACCCACTAATGTTTAATAATGTCCAGCTCAGTCCTGCATCATCCTTGAACATGCTTGGGGTTTCATTCTCTCGGGATTTGTCTTGGAAAGAACATATTACATCTCTTGTGAAATCTTCTTCCAAGAGATTAGGTGTGCTAAGCCGACTCTGAACTTTCTTTACCCCTGCACAGTTGTTGACCTTGTACATGGGTTTTATTCGCCCGTGTATGGAGTACAACTCTCATGTGTGGGGAGGCTCCCCATATGCAGCTCTTCTCAATAGGGTGGAGTCAAAGGCTTTTCGTCTCATTAACTCTCCTCCTCTTACTGATTCCCTTCAACCTTTGTCTCTTCGCCGCACTGTTGCTTCTTTATCTCTCTTCTATTGCTACTTCAACAGTCACTGTTCCTCTGAACTGTCTGCTTGCATCCCTCCACCTCTACGACGGGCACGTAGTACCCGTCTAGCAACAAACTCTCATCCCTTTTCTGTCCAACTGTCTAATGCAAGAGTTAACCGTTACTCCCAGTCCTTCATTTATGCAACTGGTCAACTCTGGAACTGTCTCCCTCTGTCTGTATTCCCTACTTCCTATGATCTCCAGTCTTTCAAACGCAGTGTGTCCAGGCATCTCGAAATGAATGGATCTTGAATTTGGCTCTCTTTTGTATTGTTTTTACTTTTTCTTGGAAGGAACAGTATGTGGGCCCTGGCCTTTGGTTCCTCCTTCATTGCATTAAAAAAAAAAAAATACAGTGATATATTTTTCATTGTAGGCTAATGAGGCTATCACTAGATGATTTATTAGGAAAGATGTGTAGTAGGAAAAGGATTGAAAACATATGCCATTACTGTATCTGCTTCATGATAAGGAGTCCCCCACAAGTCAAATAAATTTGTCTGGGTGGTAGCAAGTGGATATACCCGCCGAGCGTTAGTCGGGACCGATGCAAAAGAGGTTCAGAGAGCCCTCCGGGTGTCAGTAGGAACTACAAATGTATTCCGCCATAGTTTGAGGTGGCCACCACTTGATCCTGTCACCAAACGGTAGGGAGAGAGACCAGCCACCTCACTCAAGCGTACCTCAGTCTTCTCTGTGACTTGGCCAGGTGGTGAATTGAGACTTCTCATAGTGGAGAAGTTATCACAATGAGAGTGAAGCCAAAGTTTGGGCTGCATGCACACACACAAAGACATCCTGCTTCGAGTGCCAAAAGTTACTTGTATTCTTCACGTCCGTACTCATTGACGCCACCACCTGCAGATCTGGGGATGCTTTCATTTGCAAGGAGAAGAGTTGATGAATAATATGGTCTTTAATTTGTTTTACTGACTGCTGTCCTTTCCCAGATATGAAGGTTTGAAATTAGGCTGTTTTGGGAAATTTTGCCATACTGAGAGAGCAGCTGCACCTAAAGAATGCTGGCACGTAGGGGTTAAAAAGACACCATTGTAGTGTAGGGGTTTGACTGTAGTTCATCCATCTTAATGTGGAAGAGATTTTAACCTTTTACAGCTTGTTTTGCTTTGCTCAGTGGCAGAATAAAGATCTGTTTCTAGCACTGTTTTATAGTGTTCATTTGTTACACCATAATGGGAGAATGAAACAGTATTACAGAATGAGACAGTATTACAGCTCATCTTTTTCATTGCACTTCTTTGTGATTAGAATCATATTCTCATGTTAATCTCTTGTTATGGCTCAGCATGCAAGATGGCGAGATTACAATTTTAGATCAAGTTACAGTGGAAAGAGTCTAGAGCTAATTTATCTTGTGTATCTCCAGCTGTTGGATGTACGTTCAATCAACTTGGTAATGCTGGTGGGTTCTTCCTGGGTCCACTGCTGGTGCCAGTGCCCACCAACATTTCCAATACCACTGGCCCACCTATTAGTGATGATGACGTGGACAATCTGCGTAGGAACATCTGGGATTATATGTGGATCAGTAAGTACTGGAATCATCTAGCAGCAGCATTGCATCTCTTTCACACTTGCTTTTTGATTTTTTGTCATCATTAGGCTGTGCTTTGGACAGCATAACCCTAGGTACTAATGTTGGTAACAAAATAAGAATATATCCGATAATCAAAATCACATTAGAATTTGCTGATTCCTGTGAGACTGATGATAAATATTTGTTGTATTTGTTGTACAGTATATCAACCAAGCCCAATACTGAATAACGTGAAATGCCGGATATAGCATAGTACGCCCCCATTGGCTCAACATTCGGCGTCTACCCAGATATTGTGCTACTGAGTTATTGTGCTTCTGTCTGTCTTGACCCTCTATTTTTTAAAACTTTCCCATGAGTAAAAGATGAATACTAAGCATAAAATACAATAAAATAACGATATAGAACAGAAATACAGTACACTCGACCCTCGATTTCCCGGACTAAAAGGGGGGAGCCCAGTCCGGGAATCGCAAAAGTAGGTCCCCACATACCATTTGCCGGACTATTACCATACTTTGTCCGAATTCTCCAATATTGTCCGGCAATTATTCTGGTATTCTAGAGCATTCTTGAATGTAGGCTACCTATACCAACATAATATACATACATTCATTCATTCATTATCCAATCCTTTGTCGCCCCACATACACAGTACATAAAATAATAACACTGACACAATAATGATAATAACTGACACAAGTGTGGTATTTTGCTAGCTACAACCCTAAATGGCTGTTTAGACAATTGTTGACGAGAATGTGGAAGGTATGATAGAAGATCAGAAAGCTGAGCAAAAAAGAGGAAAATGAGCAAGGAATGGAACACCACAAGGTAAGCCAACCACACTCATCAGCTGACTGAGATACAAACACGCAATCATTGATTTGATCTTGGACCGAATTGGCTATTTTAATTGGTAAATATTTTAATCTTTATCACCATATAGGTTTGCACACCTAATTATTGGAAATTCAGTCAAAAATTTGTACTTAATTTAATTATTAAATAAAAATCAAGATTCAGAATGAAAATTCCTTAAAGTTAGCAGAACTGTTTTGCCTCTGGCCTAACAACTCGCCTTGATGGACTTTTGTTTTGTAATAAATATTGATTTACAATGCAGATACATTTTCTTGTACTCAGAATAAATATTTATGCAAAATAGAAGTCTGTCAAGGTGTGTTGACAGTCTGAAGGGAAAATATCTGCTAACATAAGCCAACTACTGATCAGCTGACCGAGATATAAACACTGACGATCTGAAGGGGAAATATCTGATAACATTGGCATATTTTAGCTCTGAAACCTAATTTTATAATTAAGTTATATTAAGTACAATTTTTTTTAGCGGATTTCAGATAATTAGGTGCGTATGAGCTACTGTGGCGAAAAAAATTAAAATATTTTCCGGTGAAAAGTGCCAATTCGGTATTCAGTCGCACCGAGTCTGGTGAGCTAAGTTGAGTGGGAATGGATCCCATTGAGTTTGTCCGTAAGTAAATATATTTTTTAATTACTTATGAATTTTATTGTGTCCAAGCCTTCCTTAAATTTTATGCAATAAACTATTTATAGTGGCATTTGAAAAAGGTAAGAGGCAAATGGGATTTTGCCACGAGTTAGGAACTGGTGGCGTGAAGCAGGTTGGTGGCCACTATTCGTTTCATGTATGAAAATATCTTCTTGTGTGTGTTACAAATGGCCTTTATATAGTCAAAACCTTGCCAAAATTATACTGTGTTGTGCAGCAGACTGCTAATAGTTTTATATGAGAGAATAATGGCCAGACTTTTGTGAGAATCCCGGACTCGTACAGGCATTTGTCTGGCATTTCATAATATTGTCAGGCCTCAGCCTGTGTCCAGGAAATCCGAAATCCGGGAAGTAGGAGTCCGCCAAATCGAGGGTCGAGTGTATACAGCGCCAGTTAGCCGCTGATTATGTGCCAGTTGATACGCCTTAACACCAGATATTGCATAGAACCACTGGTTACGTCCCGTTTTGGTGCTGGATATTGCATAATTTTGCCAGATATCGCTTTAATAGAGCCGAGCCAGCAGTGCTGGATATTGCGTTGGGCTGGGTATTACAGTCACGAATAATGAGAGTTTACTTCTTAACCCTTCTCTCCAAAATTATTAAACTGATATTACATACACTGTGCTCTTTTCATGGTCATAAACAGCAGATGCAGTTGCTTGCTACAGAATGTATGTCATATTTGTTGTGGGCAGTGGCATGAACTACCGACTATCCACAGTCCATTTCGCATGCCATAAATATTTGTAATGAGGTTTGCTGGAAGTTGGTGTGTAAGATTTGTGAGTAAATTTTAGGTACTGGGTAAGCTTTATTCATAAATCCAGTCTCTTCATACTGTTTTGTTATTCATCACTGTACTGATCATGCGTGCATTGTTCCCTAACTTAAACAGTACTCATTACACAGTTTATAAATTACCGCAACTTAATAAAATCACCCCCTGGTATGTGATGGTTGATTATTCGAGTCAGTAAAACAAGAAAAATAAGTCTGGTCTCATTATGCGACAGGGTTGTGTCTAGTGAAGACCTACTGCATGACGATTTATCGCATAGCGAGGTCGATATAAGGTTTGTTCAGTGGGGTTAGGGAGGGTGACCGACTGCAAAATCTAAAATTCCCCAAAAAACCTCTGCCACCCACCTGAAGTTTTCCCATTGCTGGTGCAAGTTGTCACCAAGAGCACCCCCACCTTGCCATCATGGGAAAACATGATGGCACAATTGCCCCTTTCTTTGGAGGAGTCACGTCAGTCCATGTAGAATTAAAGTGTTTCCGTGCATGAATTCTGTTTGCCAGTGGCATTTGAACCTTCAAGCAAACATTAAACACTACTGAAAACAAAGCATTGTGAAATATTAGGATGTCATATTGTGGTGAGAACAGAGCTTTGTTAAATATTTGATAATCATGGAGCATGCACACAATTAATGTTAAATCTAATGAAACTGTACTGACGAGTATAAAATTTAGTATACAGTGAGACCCCTTGGCACCAAATTTATCTTTAACCCCTCAAGTCCTATGACCGACGCTTGTTGGTTTCCGAACTTGGTACATATGGCTGATGATCGTAGAGGGGTTACAAAAAACTGGAGTGCTGTAACCCTGCCTCTGTTATGATGTAAATGGTACCTAGCCAATGGAAACTAAAAGATTAGGTGGTGGGAAGCACGATCTAGCCCCCTCCCCGGGTGTGGGGAGGGGCTAACCCCACCCCATTTCTGCACCTCCTGCCTCTTCATTGGATTCTGCCCTCTGTGTCCCCTCCCACCCAAACTACCCCCTGTACCCCCTCTGAACCGTATTTGCTGTGTGTGGCAGGCATATTCCCTCTCTTTGCCCCCCTCCTGATGCCCCTCCACACTCCCTTCACCTTATTCCCGCTTATTTCTCAAGGACATCCCAATCTTGTTCATAGCGAGGATTGACTTTTTTAAAAATTTTGACGGCCGACTGTGCAGCAACTATTAGACATATGAGAGTGATATATACATTTTATGATGTGTAAAATCAAGCTTTTCAAATCTATAAAACCAAAATTTACTTTGGTGCATTTTTTTTTTCTCTGTAAGCAAGGGGTAACATTTGTTATTTTTTACATTCTTTGAAGGTTGATATTGCAGTAACCGTTTGTCATATGAGAGTGAAATATACATTTTCAGGAGTTTAAATTCAAGCTCTTGAAGTCTGTAAGAAAAAAATTTACCTTGGTGAAAGTTAAAAAATCGGACACTTTGTGTTTCTGGGGATAGGTGGGCTGGGAGATTTGCGGTCTTTTAGGCTTAAATATGAGTCTTCCCTTCACAAACTCAGGGCTCTCTAATTTCAAAACAATCTACTTTGTAGATATGGCAGCAAAGTCTGGGACCTCAGAATCCTTGAAAGTCAGAAACCCAGGCTGCACATTCTGTGATTTTATTTTATGATTTTATTTTATGAAAAAAGCAAATGTCCATGCATTGTTTTTTGGCCCAGTCAGGCTGTGCAACACACTTATACATATAATGATAATCTTTGCCATGGCATAATGACCCTTTACCATCCTCCACTTGGGATTTGTAAGTCTGTCCATAGTATTGGTTACTGCTTCATTTACAGCAGCATATTAGTTAGTTTTTTTAATGTGTGACATGCTGTATGTTCACAGTAATTAATATCGTGATCATAAGTACCTCATCACGGCGTTGGCACAGTTGCCCCATTGGTGCATATAAGGGACTACAGTAAAACCTCGATATAATGGACTTCAGTAGACTAGAATTCGCTTTTATTGGACTCGAGGAGCTACCAGATTAAATTCTGATATACAGTATATCGGAAAAAGTCCAATAAAGTCAGAAGCTTGCCGGACTGCCTGACCACTTCAGCCATGTTCACCACAATAAGAAACAACATGTTTAGTGCACAGTACAATATTATTACAGTAACTCCTCATTTATCCAAACATAATAGAGCCAAAGGCATGTCCGGGTAGTGGCAACATCTGGATAATGAACACTGTTCCCCTACCATACTGAGACCCAATTTATATCCAACCTCCAACCTATATTCTACCTATTTGTACAGTACCCATGCTTAATTTGACAGTGTTTTTTGGTCATTCAGGCATATTTAGACATCAAAACACACCTAGGAATATCCCAAGTAATGCTAAACACACAAAAAAAAAAACATGCAGAAAAACCACTGAAAACTGAAAAACACCCTACCTATACATTACTGTATGTACAGTAACCCTCCTTATTTTGGCAGTGTTTTCTGGTCATTCAGCCATTTTTTTATATCAAAACATACATAGGATTATCCAAAATAATTTTCAACACCAAGAAAACCAAAAGTATACCCCACCTATGCAATACTATATGTACAGTACCCCTCCTAATTTTGGCACTGTTTTCAGGTCAGTCTGCCATATTTAGACATCAAATCACTCATAGGAATATCCAAAGTAATGTTAAACACCAAGAAATCCATTAAAAAAAAAAAATCCTACTTATACACTACTGTATGTACAGTACCCCTAATTTTGGCACTGTTTTCAAGTCAGTCTGCCATATTCAGACATCAGAATACACATAGGAATATCCAAAGTAATGCTAAGAACCAAGAAAACTAGGGGAAAAAAAAAACATTGAAAACCAAAAAACACCCAGCCAATAAACTGCTGTATGTACAGTACCTCTCCTAATTTTGGCACTGTTTTCAGGTCAATCTGCCATAGTTAGACATCAAAACACACATAGGAATATCCAAAGTAATGCTAAACACCAAGGAAACCATGAAAAACAAAAACAAAAAAACACTGAAAACCAAACAACTCCCTACCTATACACTACAGTACTGTATGTGCAGTACCCCTCCTAATTTTGGCACTGTTTTCCTATCATTCTGCCATGTTGAGACATCAAAACACACATAGGATTATTCATATTAATGCCAAACATCACGAAAACAATGCATAAACAACAGTAATCCACAAAAAACCTGAAGATGGTTTTAAGATCAGTTATCTGTGATGAGTGATTGCCCCTGGGGCTCAAAAAAAAATTCCACAGCCAAATATGCTACCGGAAATTGGTTATATCGGTATAAATCGTATACCATCATCTTTGCTGGTGTTTATATTATAGGTTAAGCTAATAAAAACACGTAAAACTGATCAGTAAAAGTACAGAAATGCAGTGAGAATAAAGAGTGCAAAATTTTGCCAGCACCTTCCAAAAGTTAAGCATATGTCTAGATGCAGAATTTCATGAGCTCTCTTGTGGATTTTATGGAATTTCAGTATGACCAACAGTAGCTGGATAAGTCACAAAAAAAATTAAAAAACTCATGAGTCAGTGTAATCACCATGGAGAAGGGTAAGGACTGAGGGAGTGAAGGGGGAGCTGGGAGGGTATGGAGGAGGGATGGGAGGGGGGGAGAAGCAAGGCTATGGGTAGGATTCTTCCCCTTCTGTCATGAGGTGGATGGCTTGCAGTCTGTGTTACAATCTCTGGGGCAGTTAGGAAAGACTTAGTCTGATGGCCGTGCGGGACACTGGGTGGGGATGCATATGGACCTTTTGACACTGCCTGTGGGTTACAGTCATATTACTCGAGTGCTGGAGGTTCATTGGGAGTGATCGGACAAACGCGCAATTTTGACCATTCAGTACAGGGGCGGACGGATATTTTAGCTCTGGTTGTGGGTTACGGTCTACTTCCCATTCACGGATCGAGCCCAGCGGCCATGATACCGAATGTTTGAACGTGTCGGCCGGCTGGTCGAAGTTCTCGGGGACTTTTACATCCAGATAATAGCATGTAAATTCAGATCGTGGTTTAATAGAGCAAAGGTCCAGCATCTGGATAATGAACACGTCCAGATAAGTGAGGGACTACTGTATATATTTTATACCATTTGATTACTGTAGTGAAGGTATAATACAGTACATTACTGTTGTGGTAGAGAAAACAGTATAAAAACCATTGGTGCGATTCAGACTAATGTCTGATATATCGGAAAATGTTTGGGTTAGGAGGGGAAAGTCCAGATGTCACTTTTATCGGAATTTCACTTTTTTGGGGGGGAATGGCTTGGGCCCCAGTTAGTCCATTATAGTGAGGTTTTACTGAATGCTGAAATCTGTAAATCCACAATTGCCATAACATTCCTTATCTATCTATCTATCTATTGCCAGATGCCTCAATCCCGAACAGGGTGGCCACAAACAAATCGCCTCCATGTTGCTCTGGCAACCACCATTTCACTACCCCGCTCCCAACTCACACCCCCCTCTCTCGTGTACTTCTCCACTCCATTCTTCCATCTCATCCTCGGCCTCCCCCTCCCTCTCACCCCTTCTGCCTCACTCACATACTCTCTCCTCGTCAGTCTTTCACTCTCCATCCTCTCCACATGCCCAAACCACCTTAACGTGTTTCTCCTAACGCTTCCTATCACATCCACATCTACACCACAACGGTCCTTCACTTCCTTATTTGTTAGTCTGTCTCTCCATGTGACTCCAGATGCTCCTCTCAAATAACTCATTTCCACTGCTCTCACTCCTGACTTCTGTCCTTCCAACAGGGTCCAAGCTTCACTTCCATATGTTAGAGTTGGTATCACATTACTGTCATGTAACAACTTTTTCACATCCATGCTCACTTCCCTGTTTCTTATCACTGCTTTCAACGAACCAGCAACCTTCCTTCCCTGCTGCACCCTTTCAAGCACTTCACCCTCCAGATTTCCATCGTTACTCATCACACTACCCAGGTACTTAAAAGGACTCACATTCTCCATATCCTCCCCATCCGGTCTCACTGTACATTCACTGGCTTCATTTCTCTCGAAGACCATAACTTTACTCTTCCCTGCATTCATCTTTAGATTCTGTTTCTTACACACTCTCCCAAACTCATCTACCAAGCCTTGCAGCTCCCCTTCGTCTTCGCTCAACAACACAGTATCATCTGCAAACAACAGTACAGGGAGTTTCTAAACACTGCCCTCTCTCACTAGGGCCACTCCAGCGTCCACTGCCCGACCTTGTATCTCTTTTATAACCCCATCCATGTACAGATTGAACAACCATGGAGACATGACACATCCTTGTTTCAATCCAACCTTCAAATGGAAAGATTCACTCAGTTTGCCATCCACACACACTGTAGCCTTAGCACCCTCATACATACTCTTCACTGCCTTCAACAACTTCTCATCCACTCCATATATTCTTAATACTTTCCACAATCCTTGTCTATCCACCCTGTCATATGCTTTCTCTAGATCCATGAAAGGTTGCATACAACTTCTTTCCCTTCTCTAGAAACTTTTCCACTAAGGATCTAAGAATGAATATCTGGTCTACACAACCTCTTCCCTTCCTAAAACCTCCCTGTTCTTCTCCAACCAATTCCTCCGTGATTTCCCTAACTCTGTCAATAAGTATCCTACCATATACTTTTCCTATTACACTGAGAAGGCAAATGCCCCTATGATTACCACACACTGCTTTTTCCCCTTTTCCTTTGTACAGGGGAATAATTATACCTGACTTTCAATCCTCCGGGACTCTACCCTCCTCCCACGCCAATCTGCACACCTTCCACATCCATTCTATTACTATCTCTCCCCCATGCTTCAGCATTTCACCACACACTCCATCAATTCCTGGGGCTTTCCCCATTTTAACTTTCTTCATTGCTTCCACCACTTCCATCCTACTGATCTCTTCCTCACTTCTCACAACCCTCCTTCTCCCCGCCATTCCCCAGCCACTTATACTTGCATTACTTTCATTCCCTATATTCGACAGTTCATTAAAGTGTTCTCTCCATCTGTTTACTTTTTCTTCCTTCTCCACTAGTAATCTACCACTTTTATCTTTCACACCCCCAATGATTTCGTTGGCACCCTGTCTATCTCTCTTTACCTCCTTCCAGAACATTTTCTAACATTCCCTCCACTTTGCACTCAAATTCCTTCCAAATTCCTCATCCACTTTCTTCTTACTTTTTCTAACTAATCTTTTCACCTCTCTCCTCCTCTCTACATATAACTCTCTCGTTCATCTCTCAGCTTCTTTGACGCCCCTGTTCCTCATTCACTCATTATATGCTTTCTTCTTTTGTGCCACAGCCTCTCTCACCTCTTCAGTCCACCATGCTGTTCCCTGAACCCCCTTTCGTCTTCTCTTCACCCCACACACCACCTCACATGCTGCACAGATTTCTTCTGTGAATATCTTGCACACACCTTCCACGTCCCCCATCTGCTTCAATCTATATTTACCCAATCGCTCCTCCACTTCCCTTTTATATTCAGCCTTTATTCCATCCTCTTGTAACTTTTCTACCCTCCTTGTAAGAAATACAGGGTGTCCATAAAGTCTCTTTACAATAAAAAATTTATTACAAAGGCAGTTGATGAGATATCTTAATCAGATCTGTTCTATGTACTCAGTGGTTATCAGAGTTTTTAATCACACTGCATTTGTGTATTTCAGGTACCCTGTTGATGAAAGATGTTGAGTTAAGGTACTGTTAAATGAACCCCTTTGTAAAGAGACTTTATGGACACCCTGTACTTCCTCCTGTCTTTCCCTTCTTCTCTTCCTCCATCTTGTTTGGATTCTGATTCTGGCCACCACCAAGTGGTGGTCAGAAAGTCCACTCCCCTAGCCTGTATATACTCTTGCATCCATTACGCATCTTCTCATCCTTTCATCCACACACACATAGTCAATCATTGCCTTCCGTTCATTCATTCCCCCGTCCACCCTTCTCACCACTCGCCATGTATACCTATGGATCATTTTGTTCCTGAAGAGGGTATTAGATAACACCAACCCCCTCCCGGGACAAATGTCCACTAAGGCACTGCCGTTCTCATCCATCTCTGCAGGCACACCCCACTCACCAACCACTCCATCCACCTTCTCATTCCCTACTTTTCCATTCATATCTCCAATCAGATACACTCTCTCATTTCTTTCAAACTTTTCCAAGCACTCTTCCACATTTGTCCAGAACTCTTCTCTCACTCTACTTACACGATCTTGCATTGGCGCATACACGCACACAATTGCCCACTTTTGTAGTCCAACTTTCACTCTTACCCACACAATCCTTGACCCAACTGATCCATACTCTCTTACATTCTCCTTCCATCTGTTGGTTACAGCAATACACACTCCTTGTTTTACCCTCTCATTCTCACCTACTCCTGTGCATATACCCCATCCATACTCCCATTCTCTCACACTCTCACCTCGCCATTTAGTTCAGTTATTCCACATATATCCACTTTCGCACTCTCAAGCACCTGTACAATCTCCCTCTCTTTCACCTCATCATTCATACCCCTTATATTGTCCACAATTACTGATAGCATTTTGAAGTTTGCGGGCATTTTTATTCATTGATCACTAAACCTTAGTATTCCAGCAAATGTTTTTGTAAATAATTGATATTAACCATTTCTCTGTATGAAGAATAAAATAGCACAGTAAACTCTGAATTATCCTTTTTATTTTGGCCAAGCCCCATGCTGATAAAGTGAAGCGGCAGATACTGCATAGTATCCCCCCCCCATGGCTAAATATTCAGCGTCGAGCCGGATATTGTGTTACCATCAGTCTTGACCCTCTATCCTAAAAACTTTCCCATGAGTAAAAGATGAAATACTTAGCAGCTCACACCCCCCTCTCTCATATACCTCTCCCTTCCATCTCATCTTTGGCCTCCCTCTCCCTCTCCCCCCCCCTCCACCTCACTCACATACACTTTCCTTGTCAATCTCTCACTCTCCATCCTCTCCACATGGCCAAACCACCTTAATGTGTTTCTCCCAATGCTTCCTGTCACATCCACATCCACACCACAAGTCTCCTTCACTTCCTCATTTGTCAGCCTGTCTCTCCATGTGACTCCACATGCTCCCATCAACTCATTTCCACTGCTCTCACTCTTGACTTCTGTCCCTCTAACAATGTCCAGGCTTCACTTCCATACATTAGAGTTCGTATCACAATAGTGTCATGTAGTAGCTTTTTCACTTCCATGCTCACTTCCCTGTTCCTTATCACTGCTTTCAAGGAACCAGCAACCTTTCTTCCCTGCTGCACCCTTTCAAGCACTTCACCCTCTAAACTTCTATCCTTACTCGTCACACTACCCAAGTACTTAAATGCATTCACATTTTCCATTTCCTTCCCATCCAGTCTCACTGTACATTCATTGACTTCACTTCTCTCAAAGACCATCACTTTACTCTTCCCAACATTCACCTTTAGATTCCATTTCTTACACACTCTCCCAAACTCATCTATCAAGCCTTGCAGCTCCCCTTCGTCATCATTTAACAACACAGTATCATCTGCAAATAACAGTACAGGGAGTTTCCAAACACTGCCCTCTCTCACTAGGGCCATTCCAACATCCACTGCCCGACCTTATATCTCTTTTATAACCCCATCCATGAACAGATTGAACAACCATGGAGACATGACACATCTTTGTTTCAATCCAACCTTCAAACAGAAAAATTCACTCAGTTCACTATCCACACTCACTGCAGCCTTAGCACCCTCATACATACTCTTCACAGCCATCAACAACTTCCCATCTACTCCATATATTCTTAGTACTTTCCACAATCCTTGTCTATCCACCCTGTCATATGCTTTCTCCAAATCCCTGAAAGCTGTATACAACTTCATTCCTTTCTCTAGAAACTTTTCCACTAAAGATCTAAGAATGAATATTTGATCTACACAACCTCTTTCCTTCCTAAAACCTCCCTGTTCTTCTCCAGCTAATTCCTCTGTTATATTCCTAACTCTGTCAATAAGTATCCTACCATATATTTTTCCTATTACACTAAGAAGGCAAATGCCCCTATGATTACCACACACTTCTTTTTCCCCTTTTCCTTTGTACAGGGGAATAATTATACCTGACTTCCAGTCCTCCGGAACTCAACCTTCCTCCCAGGCCAATCTTCACATCTTCCACATTCATTCTATTACTATCTCTCCCCCATGCTTCATCATTTCACTGCACACTCCATCAACTCCAGGGGCTTTCCCCATTTTGACTTTCTTCATTGCTTCCACAACTTCCATCCTGCTGATTTCTTCCTCTCTTCTCACATCCCTCCTTCTCCCAGCCATTCCCCAGCCACTTTTACTTGCATTACTTTCATTTTCTATGTTCAGCAGTTCATTAAAGTGTTCTCTCCATTTGCTCACTTTTTCTTCCTTCTCCATTAATAATCTACCATTTTTATCTTTCACTCCCCAACTAACTTCTTTGGCACCCTGTCTAACTCTGTTTACCTCTTTCCAGAACATTTTTTTACATTCCCTCCACTTTACACTCAAATTCCTTCCAAATTCCTCATCCACTCTCTTCTTACTCTCTCTTACTAATCTTTTCACCTTTCTCTTCCTCTCTACATATAACTCTTTCTTCCGTCTCTCAGCTTCTTCAACACCCGTTTCTCATCCACTCACTACAGTATATGCTTTCTTCTTTTGTGCCACAGCCTCTCACACCTCTTCAGTCCACCATGCTGTTCCCTGCCCCCCCTTTCGTCTTCCTTTCATCCTACACACCACCTCACATGCTGCACAGATTTCTTCTGTGAATATCTTGCACACACCTGCCACGTCCCCCATCTGCTCCAATTTATATTTACCCAATCGCTTCTCCACCTCCCTCTTATACTATGCCTTTTTTCCATCCTCTTGTAACTTTTCTACCCTCCTTGTAAGAATTACAGGATAGTAATACAGCAATACAGTGCTAGGTGGCTACCGATTATGAGCTGGTTGATACATCTCAACGCCAGATATCGCGTAGAACTGCCGGATATTGCGTTTGGCTTTGTGTAGAAATTTGAGTACTGTAGTGAATAAATTCTAGAGGTGGGCAATTGGTACTTCTAAAGTACCGGCAGTAGCAATAGCAGTACTGGTCGAAAAGAGTACCAGCGGTAACGATAGTGTTACAACCTTTGAAAAGTACTGACAGTAGCGATATCGGTACTTCCTAGCAGTACTTTTTTATTAATTATTTGAGTCGACCCTTAACCAAACCTATACAAAGATCTCAGTATGAGAGTAGTTGTGGTTTAAAGGTTTAAGTAAAAACTTAAAAATAGTGTTACATCTTATATTCTAAAACTTGTTGCTCACCAGTGCATCACTTTCCGCATATTCCTGTTTACAAACTTGTTACAACTGTTTTATTATTTATTTCTCGTTAACACTACAAACATTTCAAAATGATCATTGCTCAGTCCTGTTTGTTTTGGTTTGAGGACATCTTTTCCCATCGAGAACAGTTGTTCTGCTGCAATACTGGAGGGGATCGGTGTGTTGAACCTAATGAATAAATCCATCAATGCTGTGCATGGGAACATGCAGCTGTTTATGTCTTTCTCTGGCCTCTCTTCCAGGAAACTCCTTACCAAATTTCCAGTCTTCTTGCTTTTCTTTCCGCTGTCATACAGTGCTTTGAAATAGTCATCCAACTTGACCTTGTCCTCTTTAGACTGTTCTGCTTCGACATCCCTGCCACTGGTACTCTGTATGTCTTCTTCGTTACTGGCCTTCTCCAACAAACTGGTTAATTGATTTGTCACTCTCCTCTTTATTTCTCCCACACTGAGTGTGTCGTCGATACATCACTCCACTAAAACGCCAGTTTGAACTTTGGGTCGTTAGCAGGGCGTACAATGCTGTTCGGCAATTCATCGATCATGGGTGGCATCCATCAGAGTTCACTGTTGCTGTGGGACACTTTTTCTAAAAGTTGCACATTCTCACCAAAAAGCAATGATTATTGCTACTGCCAAGGAAATTGCCAAAAAAGTAGCGGTGGTATCAGTAACGTTACTAACCCCCAAAAATACTGCCGGCACCAATAGTGGTACTAACAAAACACTGCCGGTAGTACTACCATTACTTGTACTGGTGGTACTGCCCACCTCTGATAAATTCCAAATGGTTATATTTCAGTAAGTACTACAGATTTTGGTAACCACTTGTATACAGTAAAATCTCACTATACGGGAACAGTTGAAGGGAAACTCGATCTCATAAACCCGAAAAAACATTCTTTCCAATATCCCCTCCTGCGGTGTGATTTCAAGGACATGTTTGAAAGTAAATTAGTACAACAGCATATTCTATTACTAAAATTGAAAACTGTACCCATTGTACACTAACTTGGCCCATAATTTTGCCCTTTTGCAGCTTATTTCACATCCTTGTCATTGCAGTACTTCATGAAACGCATATCTTACACCACATTTAATGGACATTGTTTGTTATAACTGGTGGAAGTTGGTGGCTTTGTAGTGTCCATTAAATTTGTTAGCTATCTTGTCTGTCAAGGTACATTATGTTGAGGTTTTACTATAATGGTCGCTTCCCAATAGTTGGCGCAATAGCCCTGGATTTGACGCAATTACCCCATTGTGTGGTACATTAGTTTGTTATGAGATGACTGTTGTAGGTATGCATCTGTGTCCACTATAGTGGTATTCCTGCTATTGCTTCTACTGTGAGGACTCAAGTGTTATTCACAGAATAAGTGTACAAAATATTCTCTCCCTACTAGGTGCTGGGCTGTGCAATGCTCTCTTCATTGGGGTGATTGCATACTTCCCTGAGCGTCCTCGTCGCCCTCCCTCACTCACCTCATTTATCCATGACCATCCTAAGCCAATACGGGCAGAAATAATTTCTCTTCTTGGGTAAGATTTTGTTTTTCAAATCTGAATATAATCTTGCTTCAGTATGATGGCCAGTCTGCAGTTGGCAGCTGGTTCACTACAATATAATGCCAGATCTCTCTTTTATCATCATCAGCAGTATTTGTGAACCCTGATTTACCTTATGGCAACTCTACAAGCTGCACTTTCTCGTACTATTTGGTTAAATCCAAAGCCCCCAAATAATCTCATTACACTGTGTCCCATCTTCCCTTGTGAGAGCTCTTGTTCTTCCATCAACAAGTCATACTCATATACCCTCTACACAGTTATCATCCTCCCTTCTGTGCACACATCCAGACCACCTCACTCTAGCCCTAGTCAAGAGTTTGCTGCTGTTTTCTGGGATCATACCATAGGGGTTTGTTTCAGACCTGATTACCCTGACATACACTTGAATCCTGCTCTCATTCTACTTGTAATTTCAACACTGCCACTTGAGCTTCTGAAGAGTATGAGATATATGCATATAGGAGTATGTTGATTATCTGTTTGTGTATGTCAGTCTATCATCCTATCTGTCAATCTGTCTGTCTTGCCAGATGCTTTAATCCTGTATGGAGTGGTCACAAACAAGCCACATTTCTCCCTGTCCTCTGCCATTAGACTGCCTTCCCTCTAACTCACTCCCCTTCCTCCCCTCTCATCACTATCACCACTCTCAAGTTCATCCTTGGTGCCCTACCATATTCTATAGTCCAAACCCATTTTTTCAGAGTTGCTGAAGATATACTTGTAAATGATATCATCATGCAATCTTTTTTTGTCTCATCAAGAGGCAAAATAAGATTGCATGATGTAAGAACCTGGGACTAGGCTGCTCATTCCCACCATTTAAGACAGGAGTGATTGGCCTCACTCACCCTGAATGGCATTATGATACATGAGCAGTAAACTCCAGCTACCTCTCAGATGTAAACCCTTACTGACACAACCTATTTAGAGCATCTTAACTCAAAAAACCACCAGGTGTCATTTGGTTATATGGTTAACACCCAGTGTAGTGAATGAATTCTTGGTTTACGGAAAACCATTTGGCTTGTCACTTAGTGTAGTGTCACTTGAAAGGAACACTGCATTGAGTGAGTTGGTGGTGGGCACCCCCACTTTCCACATCTACATTTATGAGTAACATATACTGTATAGCTATAATATAGAGTGCTAAAGTTATTAATGTGTTGTTATACTTTTGCTTCTTTCTAGGAATCCAGAGAGTAGTAAACTCTTTTGAAGCTCTTGTTTATGATTTTCATATTGTTTATGCAATTCTGTGTTCTTCATTCTCTTCACATACACCCTATGTAGTTTTGACCTAGGCCAGCCTCACTGTGAAGGTTCCTTTTGAGGAATCATAGTGTCATTTTAATTGACTGATGTTCTTAATGCTGTTCATACCAGAGACACATTACTTACGGTATATGTTTTTTTTTTTTTTATGTATGTACAGTAGTTATATGGTATGTGTGCATGTGTGGTGCATTTTGGTTACTGACATTCGGAAAATCGTTGTCATATGTTGGATGTTGCATGTTTTTTTTTTCTAAAGTCCTCAGTAAAGAACAAAAAAGATTGCTTAATAATGTTCCAGTTCATCCCATAAAGTTGTCATACCAATTTCCCGCAGTTTTCAGTACCAGTTGTGTGAAAAAAACTGTCATACTCTGGAGCTGACATATTGTGATTACTTACTATACTCTGCAGGGTTTTAATTATAGTATATTTTGTGACACAGGAATAAGAACCTTTGGCTTCTAGTGGTGCCATACAGCATAACTATGGGCATCAACGTGGCATGGTCCAGTGTGCTTGACATCAACCTTGCCCTTCTCATTCACCAGGTATTTTTTACCCATTTAGCATGGGGACTTATTTTTCAGTTTATCCATGCTATCTCCTGATTATTTTACTGAGCTTAGGATAAACTTTTGAAATGGCAAATTTAGATACAGCCTGAACAAACCCCGCCAATAATGTTAACAGTTAAGATTAGGATTCATGTACTTTTAGTTCATTTGAAATTTGATGGTTACTGGCCCAGGAATATTGTGAGACCAACAAGTCTTCTGTAAAAATGCTTGTTTTCTGCAGGACGAGGCAAGTATGATGGGTGTATACGTGACACTGGGAGGCGTCATTATGGCACTACTGGCCTCCCGCTTCTCAGACCTTCTGTTTGGCTATCTCAAGCTGACCATCATCACACTCATGATCATTGCTACTGGAGGCTACACCTGGTTCCTTTTCCTTATGAATCAGTGTCTCCCATTCAGTAAAGGTGTGTATACTTCTCTCATCATTCTGTACCAATATCTATCTGTCTGTCTGTTGCCAGATGCCTTAATCCCGTAGGGGGTGGCCATAAACAAATTGCCTTCATGTCGCCCTGTCCTTCTCCATTTTGCTGCCCTCTCCCCAGCTCACACCACCCTCTCATAAACCTCTCCACTCTGTCCCTCCATCTCATCCTCGGCCTCCTCTTCCCTTTCCACCTCCTCCATCTCACTTACATACATTCTCCTCGTTATTCTCTCATTCTATGTCCTTATGGCCAGACCACCTCAGTGTATTTCTCCTGATGCTTTCTTTCACATCCATATCCACACCACAGCAGTCCTTCATATTCTCATTTGTCAGCCTGTCTCTCCATGTAACTCCACATGCTCCTCTCAAATAACTCATTTCCACTGCTCTCACTCTTGACTTGTGTCCCTCCAACAAGGTCCAAGCTTCGCTTCTATACGTTAGAGTTGGCATCACAATACTATCATGCGGCAACTCGTTTACTTCCATGCTCACTTCCCTATTTCTTATCACTGCTTTCAAAGAACCAGCAACTATTCTTCTCTGTTGTACCCTTTGAAGCACTTCATCCTCCAAACTTTCATCCTTACTCATCGCACTACCCAAGTACTTAAATGCACTCACATTTTCCATTTCCTTATCATTCAACCTCTAACACAAGAATTGAATGCATTTTCAGTCCTTGATATTTGCGGCTATTCATTTCTGAAACTGGTTTCCTCATTATGTCAAGTCTTATGTCTCCAACCTCTAGCCTTTCAAGCTTTATAGTTTAGCAATCTGTTTTGTAGCTTTTACTTAAACCTAAAAGGTCCCTAGTAGTTTAGTGGCCAAAATTGCTAGTGAGGCTCAGAGTAAGATGCTTAGTGCATTTGTGGTGGAGGGTTAGTGCCCCTCCCCGTAAAAAAAAAAAATAACTCAGTCAAATGGCCACCCCTTACGGGATTATGGTGTCTGGCAATAGATAGATAGATAGATAGTTCTTAATAGGTTGTTAGAGGTTTTATAGTAAAATGTTACTACCAGGGGCATATAAAGTAGTTGCATCGAAGCACAAGTTCATATTAGAAGTTTGCCATATCCTCCAGTGGTATACATTTCATGGGCTAAATTACCAGCCTGACACTAGACGTATGCCAGATTCAGGAGCAACAAATGTGAATGGTATCTTATTTCTTTATGCTACCTGGTATATTCTTTGCTTACACTATGTAGAGACATAAGTACAATATTTTGCAGCCTTGACTGTTCTGCTACCTGGTATATTCTTTGGTTACACTATGTAGAGACATAAGTACAATATTTTGCAGCCTTGACTGTTCTGTAACTAGTAACCTCTCTGATCTATTTGTTATCCACCACCAGTTCAGCTATTCATCAGTGTGATCATTGGGTCATCATTCAACTATGCCTGCTCGCCACTGTTCTTTGAGTTGGCAGTGGAGCTGGCGTACCCTGTGCCTGAGGGGATGGTGGGGGCCTTCCTTACCATGTGTTGGAACATTATTGCTGCATTCTTCCTCCTCACCATACAAACTGGACTAATTAAAGGTTAGGCCATAGTTGTGTTGTGCATATTACAGTATTTGTTGTGGTTGTTTATGTTATTGTGCTTTTATTTTTTTTCTAAATAACAAAATTATGTGCTATTGGTTTTGTGAGGCAGAGCCAGGATTTCAGTGATGAATGACTTGTGAGTTAGTGGTTAATTTCACTGGCCTTGTTTGATAATTCTACTCTGCATTTTCTTTCTTTGTTGTTGGATCCTACTTACTATGTCTTTTAGGCAAGCTTTAGGTTAGGATGATGCTAATGTTATTTATTTATTTATTTTAAATTGCACAAAGTAGCTTATGGACGGTTATATCACATCATCTGTCTTGAAATTCCGAGGAAGAAGTAGGGTTTGAGAGTGAAGATAATGATATTGTTATTGTTTGTTGTTATTAGAGTTGTATGCTGACATTAATTTGGACTGCAGAAATTTGTTTTTAGCAGCTTTATAGCTGCAATTCATTGGGTATCTTTCAGCTCCACCATGACCAGTTCAACTGCAAAGGTTCTTGATTAGTTAGAGTGCAATGGTTCTTGACCATATCAGGAGCATAGGTTCTTGACTCATTCAAATAGTGGTTCCCAGGGAGGAAGTTTGATATTTTGATTTATTTCATTAATTGAGTTCACTTTTGCTGGAAGGGGAAGGAAATTGGGGACATTTGTATGTCTAGACTGTGCTGCATACCTTGAAACATACTCTTGGGAAAGCATTAGGGCATCCCTCTGTAGTGCTTGGCGGGCAGTGAATCAGACAGGATGTTAACAGCATTACTAGAGATTATATTTAGATTCAGTCATTCTAATACTCATAGTCCTGTTTCCCATGTAAATCTGCAATACCAGTGACAATATGGTGCTGTATAGCATGTGAAAGACAAAATTTTATTCCATTCAGATGCAGATTTTTTCTGCAGCTACATGAAATTGTTTGGTGGTAGGTAGAATCCTTTTCCCACTTTTCCTTTCATATCTCCAATCAAAACCACTCAAACTTCTCCATGCATGCTGTCACATTCACCAGAACTCATCATTCACTCTGGCCACTTGGTTCTTTCTTGGAGCATACACACAAACAGTTACTGTATTCACCAATGTATTTCAACTTTCATTTTTATTCATACAATCCAAGATCCAACTGATCCATACTCTCTTCAACTTCTTGCATACAGGTAGATAAATTGATAAGGAAGAGGTCCTAGAAAACGTCCTAAGGTGGCACAAATATATAGTAACCCTATGACACACACTGTTGTGGCAGTGAGACTGAGTTTGCACAGGCAGTTCTTGCTTTATCCATTCAATCTGGTGATGTAGCCACTTTCTTTTTTTAATCTTGCATAATCCAGATCATATTATCTGCTTTAGAATAGACTTCCTGAATGTGAGGGGTTATATGTAGCCTACATTAACCCCTTCTGTACACTCACTCTAGAAAGTATCGGTGCACTGTGGGTCTGATGCCACCTGGAATGATTCAACCATGTGACAGTGACACCCCATTAATACCTGTATATAATACAACATTTATGGCCATTCCCTACTCATTATGGACACAATTTGTAGATTATATAGCAGTCATCTATCATCTGGGATGCCTGCTTGTGGGAGGACAGAACCGCAATTTCTAGCTTCCTTTGTTTCGTGTGTCATAATATTTAACACATATTCTGCACCGATACTTTCTGGAGCGAGTGTACTTGAGGTCTTTCCCAAGTTGAATACAGTTGTCTTGGTAGCTAAAAAGAATAAGATACAAAAGTACATCATTGGATTGAATGGGATAAAATTCAGGATGTGTGCAGGCAAAATGCTACAGGAAGTGAGACATGCTGCTGCTTCATGATGTAGGTGTTAAAGAAAGAAAAAAAAACTCATTTCTTACTTTGAAGCAAACATATAAAGAATCATAATTAACCATTACTGATGAAAAGTATTATTATCATCATCATCTCAGTAATGAAAGAATTGTAAGTGAAACGAGGACTGACCGTAATTTGCACTGGCAGGTGTGCTGTGGATGGACTACCTTTTGGCAGTGCAGGGTCTGGTGGTGGTGGTGCTCATGGTTTTGGTGCGAGAACAGTACTGCCGCTCCTCTGTTGACAAGACCACACCTCGTGATGGATATGCTCCAATCCCACCTCTTGAGGAGGTATAGTGTATGAGGGGCGCTAGTCCCAGCGCCCTGCTCTAGAGAGAGTGAATAAAGAGGTAATTATTGTTTGAAATATATGGATAACTGTTGTGTGAAACTGTAAATGATAGGTCATTAGGAAATGCAGCACTCCTTGCTGAGTAAAGTCATATCTCTAGATGATACAAAATATTCATGGATGTTAAGAAAAGAGAGCTGGAGGAGTATGTCAAGAAGACTTGTACAAATTAATCTGCTGTGTCTGAACCTCAGACTGTGTCAGTGTCTGCAGACTGGATGGTGATGGAGGATTTCATAGGTTCGTGCTTTTTATGATAAATCAAATTGTAGTTTGCTCACATTAGTATAGTAATAGCAAGGAATCTTTTTAATATGTAGTATTTATTGATCCAGTTTCAGATAAACCACACTCTAGTTCACAGCTTCCTTAGTGTTTCGTAGCATAGGTATACAGTACTTAAATATTGTGCCAATGGATTCTCTTGCAGTTCTTGTGGCACACTGCTGTGATGAGTGCTGTGCATATTTTGTTGTGACGAGTTTGAACCTGGAGTGCATAGCAAAATAATTTTTGTTGTGTCTAGAGGTTGCTGTAGCATGTATGATTAGAGGTATAAACTATGTTTTTGTATTTTGGAGAAAGTAATTCAGATGTTTCAGTTTGACCTTAATAATATGTGACATCACTGAATTATAACTCGAGTGATGTAGACACTTGAGTTCTTCATTGGGTGAATTAGAGTACTGTACAGCTACTCTGTATTAGAGTGTGCGTAGGTTGATTTTTTTTCAGTGCTGTACTTAGCTTTAGTTGATAATTTATTATGTTTTGTCCATTAGAGATAGTAACTCATCTCATTGCTTTCATCATATTCCTCCTTGTTTGTACCCTTATGATGAAAATGGAGGGGTTGGGGTGGGGGGAGCCAGAAATAGGAATAGGAAAACACTAAAGTAGGAGGAGCTATGAGGCGGTTGCCCCAGTGAAATAGGCCATCCAGCAGTTAACTCAGTCAAGTATTTGAAATTCATGGCTCCACTTATTGTTAATGTGCATCTTTCATGACACCTTTTGGGTGGAACAATACTCATAACTGTCCTGTAAATGAGATTTTTAGAGAAGGAACCAGAGGCATGAAGCCCACATCGCTGTTAGCTTCAAGGTAAAATAAATATATATACTGTGTATATATATATATATATATATATTTTCTTTATTATGTTATTATGCAAGGAAGAAGGAACCAAAGGCCAGGAGCCTGTAAATTGTTCCCTTAAAGAAAAAACAAAAACAGGATAACACAGAGTGAAATTCAAGGTCCATTCATTTTGAGGTGACTGTACACACTGCAATTGAAAGACTAGAGATCATAGGCAGTAGGAAGTACAGAGGGAGACAGTTCCAGAGTTCATCTGTTGCATACATGAAGAACTGGGAGTAACGGTTAACTTTTGTAGTAGAGAGCTGGATAGAAAAGGGATGAGAATTTGTTACTAGATGGGTGCTATGCATCTGCTGTAGTGGTGGAGGGATGCAAGCAGACAGTTCAGAGGAGCAGTGACCATTGAAGCAGCGATAGAAAAGAGATAAAGGTGCAACAGTGTGGCAGAGACAGAGGTTGAAGGGAGCTAGTAAGAGGACGAGAGGTAATGAGACAAAAAGCCACTGAGTCCACCATGTTGAGAAGAGCTGTATGTGGGGAGCCACCCCACACATGAGAGTTATTCTCTACATGGGTGAAAAGCCATGTATAAAGTCAACAACTGTGCAGGGGTAAAGAGGGCACAGAGTCAACTTAGCACACCTAATCTCTTAGAAGCAGATTTTACAAGAGAGGTAATATGATCTTTCCATGATAAATTCCAAAAGAATGACACCCCAAGTATGTTAAAGATGATACAGGATTAAGCTGGATATTGTTAAAAATTTGAGAGTACTCCTGTGGAAGATCTTGTCAGGTTGATAGATATAAGGACTGAATATTTGATGGATTAAAAACAAGATTATTTTTACCCCAGTCAGAGATATGAGCTAAGTCAGACATTAGGTGTGCCATAGCCTCATCCCCTGTTTGATGAAGTAACTGCTGAAGTGGACACTGCAGGAAGTGAATGGAAAGGTGAAGGGTGGAGTCATCAGCGTATGAGTGGATAGAGTTAGGTGTACAGCTTAGAAAGTCTTTGTTGAATAAAAGGAAGAGAGTTTGGAGATAGAACTGAGTCCTGAGAAACACCACTATTGACAGCTCTAGGAGAAGAATGACAGCTATAGAATGACCAGAGAGGAAGCTAGAGATGAAAGCACGGATAGAAAGATAGATAGAGCAGGTTGGAGATTAAAGATTTATGCTGACTCGATCTAAAGTCTTTGAGATGTCAAGTGCAAAGGCAAAGCTTTCGCCAAAGTCCCGAAAGGAGGATGAACAGGAGTCAGAAACGTTGGTGAGAAGACCGCCAGTGGAGTATCCCTGGCGGAACCCATACTAAAAATCAGAAAGAAGGTTGTGGTAGGAAAGATTTTTTTTTTTTTTTTTTTTTTTTAAGAATAGGCTCTAAAACTTTTAAAACACAGGATGTTAAAGCAATGGAAAGATGGGAAAGGGCATCCTTCTTTGGGATAGGTTGAATGAGAGCAAACTTCCAGCAAGAAGGAGAGGTGCAAGTTGATAGACAAAGGCGAAAGTTTATCTAGGCAGGGTGCAAACACAAAGCGCATTTCTTGAGGACAAAAGGAGGGACCCCATCAGGCCCATATGCCTTGTTACTGATGGCAGAAAATACTAAACTGAAGAAATTTTAATGTTAGCCATGAGGAATTCAGAGGGGGGAAGTGATGGAGGAACAACACTGGAACTGTCTAAGGTGGAATTGGAGGAGAGAGTCTGAGCAAAGAATTCATCTTTATTAGCAGAAGAAATAGGTACAGAGCCATCATAGTGGAAAAGAAGAGGGAAAGATCATGAGGTATACTTGTTAGAAAAGTTTTTGGCAAGGTGTCAGAAAGAGCAGGAAGAATTTGAGTCGGAGAGTTCAGAGCATTTAGTACGAATGAAATTATTTTATGCAGAGCGAAGAAGTGACTTAACACGGTTCCAGGCAGAAACATAAAAGAGATGAGATTCAGGGGTGGGTTGGCTCCGGTACCTTTTGAAGGCCTTCTCCTTGTTGTGGACAGCATCAGAACTACAGTGATTAAACCAAAATGTTTTTGCATTAGTCAGAGGATATGGGAAAGGAACATATTATGCTTCCTCTCCTTGTTGTGGACAGCATCAGAACAACAATGATTAAACCAAAGTGTTTTTGCATTAGTCAGAGGATATGGGAAAGGAACATATTATGCTTCCAAGCCCGAGAGAATAACCTCCATAATGCTCAAGACACACTCAGACGGCTCTCGGCCGTGGAAGCAATAATCATTCCAGGGAAAATCAAAGAAGCAGGGCCTGAGGGCCTTCCAATCCGCAGCTCCAAATTGCCACAACTGTCACTTCTTGGGAGGGTCCACAGGCCTTACTGATGCAAAAGGACAGGTTAAGGTAATAAGGTTGTGATTGGAGGAGCCCAACGGAGAGGAGAGATATTAAGGTCCCGGGTTACGTCAGAGTTCCGTTCCTGAGACATGACGTAAGCCGTTTTTGAACGTAAGTCGAGTTTTACAGATTTTTCAACCATACATCGCATACTATACATGTAATAATCTTATAACAGGTTTGTATAAGAAACACAGTCTTTTGAACTGATGATATTTACTGAATAAAATATAAGTTGTACTTGCTACGAGTCTTCGTCACAGTAGCTCACTCGCTGCAGTAACGGCACTTCTCATCGTCCTGGCAACCGAGTTATGCCGCACCTGCCTCACCCACAACTAAGTCAGGCTGCCGCTCCCTCACTCTCCCGTCCGTACACACGTGCACACTGCCAACACACATTTTATTCCTAAATTCAAACGCTTTTCATACTTCATCATACAATAAAGTTTACCGTAAAATACTGCCGTAAAATATGAAATACCAACATCATTACCAGCACGATAATGTAAGCATTTCTAACATCAATATGATGGCTTTTTTTTCCTCACACGGACAAAATTATTTCAGTGATAAAATGACCGATTACTGTATGGTACTGTAATAAAGATGCATACTGTATGTCACTAACACATACCTTCTGACATCAACTTGACTCGTTACTGGGGTTGCGATGTGGAAGGCACTGCCAGGGCTGAAGCAGAGGAGTCCGGGGCTGAAGCAGGGAAGTCTGGGGCTGAAGATGGGGTGTCAGGAGTTGAAGATGAGGATGAAGTTGAAGCTGGTGGTGAGGTTGTGGTGAGGTGTTCAGTTCTCTTGAAAAACTGGAGAATTGAAGACTGCTTGGTGGCATATTTCTTTTCGTCATAGATTTGACGATAACAGGACACTGCATCCTCCATTCCCCTGTACACTTTGGCAAACCTCTCTGCATTTGGGTCCTGATCTTCAAATAGAGCCATTGCTTTTTCCATGAAGTCAAAAGCATTTGCCATTTCCTTGATCTTAAACTGTCTTAGCGGTTCTGCCTCATCACTTTTTTCATCATTTTCCATTTGTTTTCCAAGGTCTAGTAAGTCCTCATTACGGCTCATCGCCAGTGCACGCCCGATCACTGATGCTTTTTCTCCTTTCTCATTACGCTTAATAATATCAACTTTTTCACGTAATGTGATGGTCTTGCGTTTCTTGGAGTCATTATGGTCACTAGGAAGCTGTCTCTTAGGCATCGTGGAATCAGGCGAAAAACAAACACAAGAAAATTACATGTGGTACAGTAGTAGCAGCGAGACTGAGAGCGAGTGTTGGTTTGTTGATAGTCAAGCGTGAGGCGGGAAAACACCAGAGACATCTTGCGGTAAACAGCAACACTTTTAAAACCGAGCTTTACGTATTTTTTCTTTATTTTCTTATATTTTAAAATTTCCTCTCGTGAAGCGACTGCCGTAACCTCGATTTGACGTAAGTCGATACCGATGTAACCCGGGACCTTACTGTAATGACATAAGCAGAAGGATTAGTTGTAAGGAAGAGCTTAAGTATGTTGAAACTTTCCAAGGCGTTCAGGGATACGGGTAGGGTGCAGTACAAGTTGCTTTTACCATTGAGGATAGAGAGATGTACGCTTGTTCACCTGGTGGATCAGTGATAGAAGTGGAGAGCCATAGGTGGTTGTGAACACTGAAATCTCCTGGAATGGAGATTTCAGAGAAAGGAAAAATTGATAGGATGTGTTCCATCCTAGAAGTAAGATAGTTGAGGAACTTTTCATAGTAAGTAGAATTAGGGGATAAGTAAACAGCACAGATTTATTTAGAGAATGACAGGAAAGCCAAAGTCAGAGAGTAGAGAATTCAGAAGGTCCATGTTCAGGAACACGAGAGCAAGATATGTTGTTGCATACATATACAGTCCTTCCTCCAGTTTTGCGAGAATATGGTCGACAAAAACCCTTGCAAAATCAAAATTCGCAAAATTGAAACAATTAAATATATGAAATAAAGGCAAATTGGTCGACATCACCCCAAGGTAAGCACTTTTTCCCACTCTTTCTGTCGATTCTACCTCTTCATTTTACGACGATAAATGAAACAAATATGAACTGACGTACTGTACAGTAATATTAATAAGAAAACATCATAGGTAGGAAACATAAAAAAAAAAAAATGCATCTACACTGATGTGAAGACTGGTGTGGTGTACAGGACTGGTGGCGGGGCGAGCCTTGGGTGCGGCTACTGTGGCCCCGTGGGGCTTACGCCATCACTGTCGGCAGATATTTCCACATCTTGCTGTGTTTTTTCTGCCTCTCTCACGAATCCCTCGAAGTCAGAATCGTCACTGGGGTCATCTGAATCAAAAAGGTTAGGGATGCTAGGATCGCTGGCTGCTTGGGGAGGGGTGGCAGGACGGCTGGTCGATGGGCAGGGTCTCTTGGGGTTCTCATGAATTTTGTGATTAGAAACTGCTTCCTCTGTGGAGGTCAGCATAAAAGCAAAAGAGCCCTGTCAACACCGTGGCATGCTTCCTGAGCCCTAAATTGGTCACATTCGTTGTTCACGATGGTTTTTTTCAGCTGGTCAGTGACAGCGAGGATATTGGCCAGGTTATGCATCGTTAATTCTCAGCGTGGTTGTGGCTGTGTTAAAAAATAAATGACTTTTGGAACTACCTCACACAATTGGTGAATCGCAAAGTTAAAATTCGCAAAGTTGAAGGATGTACTGTACACAACAGCCACCTTTGGCAATTAAGTGAGTATTGAGAAAGTAAGAGGATACAGAGATAGGTTTGCTATCAGTCATCCTAGACAGATGAGTCTCAGTGAGGTAGGGAAGGTGAGGTTTAGAGAAGGAGAGGTGGTGCTGAACAGAAAGAAAGTTGGAGGAAAGGCTGCAAATGTTGCAGAAATAAAGAGGTGAGCCAGGCATCTCGCTTGGTCGTCATCGGGAGAAGGGCGGATGGTGGGGGCTTCGATGGTCCCTCACCCCTGGGAATTCCGAGGCTTGGTAAATTGATGCCGTATATTTTAGTTAAATTTTGACCAGGAAGTGTAGTGTGTAATGTGCATGTAGTTTGGTGTTGACAGTTAGAGGAACTTATATTGGAGAGCATGCTGGCCTACCCTCTATGTTACTGAAATGCTGAAAAAGTTCAGCAAAGGGGGATGATCAGAAGCTAGTCCCGAGGGCTGATGAAATGGGAGCTTCAACTCTCCCTGTCATCAGCTTTACATTTTCCCTTGGAGTACCTGTACTGCCCTACTCAACTGGTGCTACAATCTACTTCCTGCAAATAAAGATAGCCAAATTTAAGATAATTTGTTTTGAGTTGCCTGGACACATTGCATATAAAAGACTGGAGGTCAAAAGCGGAGGAAAATGCTGGCTGAGTTCCTGTGCCATATATAAATGAGAGAGAGTATTGGTTAGCTCTTGCATTTGAGATTTGGACAGAAAAGGGCCAAAAGCATGCTGGCATATTGGTGCTACACACCTGTTGTAATGGAGGAGGGATGTAAGTAGATAATTCAGAAGAGTAGTGACCACTGAAGTAGTGGTAGTAGAGAGTCAAAGATAACTGTGGCAGAGAGAGAGAGAGAGGTTTAAGGTAGTCAGAGAGGGGAGAGGAGCTGATGTGCATCCTATTTTTATATTTGTTTAAGGTCAAATATTGAAGGTAGAAGTTTGCTGCAGTGCATCAGTTGAACCATTTCACTGTGATTATTTTTAATGAAGCATTTCATAGTTAAAATTCTTACTTTGTTAATTTTCTGCTTATTCTTAGCATCCAGGTGTTCATAGCAGTTGTTCCAGTGTTCAGCTTTTATGTTCTGTCAAGCAATGCACAAGTATATGAATATTTTTAATTCTCAAAAAGGCAGAAATTGGTTTGGCACCCAGGTTATCCTTGCATACATACTGGGGAAAGATTATCAACCAGGCTTGTAAAGTGCCTTTTAGAATTACAAATATACTCTTCATTGTACTTGATCAAGTTACTCTTGATTTGGCTATAGTAATTTCAATATTGCACCTTTATTGACAGTGGGATTTCAAATGTATGAATGTGGTTCATAAGATTTGTGTGACTGAGGATATCATATTGTTTATTATTTTTATGTGCCCTAATTTTCCTTTGAAATAAACTTGGCAGAGAGTGGCTGAAGGAAGATTAAATTCCATACCGCTTGTAATTGTAGATCTGCATTGTCGCATTGCATTTCTTCTGTGTCATGCAGTAGTTTTTTTTTTAATCATATTTTCATTGGTGTATGAAGCTTTATAGCACCTCTCCCTTAGCAGTTTAACACCTTACTAGTCGTGTACCAGTATGTTATTTTTGTATTTCGAATATGGACATAGATTAAATGAAAATCATAAGGGAGGATATTAATGTGCCCTAAGCAATAATAAACTATTAGGGAAGAGATGCTAGGGAGGCTAATTGCAGTTGTGTAGGTAAAAATTATGCTCCTGAGATAGGCTATTTCTTTTCCTGAAAACGTGTCCTCATTGAACTCGCCTTAGAGTGTCATTGCTGTGTCTAGCCTCCGCCTATTATACCTTATGAGGGATAATGTGAGACTGCTATTACTTTTCTTACTGTTTACTGTAAACATTTAAAAACACTACTGTACTACCAAATGACCTTACATTTAGTTTTTAGTAACAGCCCACTTATAAATTCCTTCAGTTTGTTGTCATCCTTTTGTAGTTTTGCTCTTGTAGCTACCAGATGATTTTATTGACTTTAGGAGAGCATCTGAGTAATGAAGGGATTAATGAAGTGTGAAATGTTTATCTGTAACAGGAAAAAAAATATAACAGTAATCTTATCTGAATGTAGTGAGAATGGTACAGAAAGTATGTCATCAGCTTGAAGGCATGAGTGTGAGACACTTGTTAAGGTACTGGAGGTTAAGATGATGTTGAATATAAAAACTGCACTGCCACTTTCATACACTGTAATCTGTTATATAGATATACTTTTTACCAGGTTTTACTGTAACTCTTCTGCTGCCTTGGATATGCTTGGGGTATTTCATTCAGAGTAGCAACAGACAGTTGCTTATTTGCGAGGTCATAGCAGCCAGAGTGTTAAAACCTGTCTCGATTAATCCCTATATTTCCATGGGTACACGTAAAGTAGGTCTTTCAGATACACATAAAATTTCTTAATTTGGCTAAGAGAAATCATAACACTCAAGGAGTTAAACAGTATACAGTACATTTTAATCCTTTCAGTACAATGATGACCATTTCTAGTTTGTTCTGAATACCATCACTATTTTATCCTGTTTGAGGAAGATTTCTCATAGTGAAGGGAGGTAATGCAGGTTGCTTTAAATCCCATCAGGCAGCAGAGTTCTTCTTTAGCAGAAACCATCTAGAGTTAGCCAGAATATTAATTGAGGTCATCTTACAGAAAGTTTAACATGGATTTCCCTAGTCATTGGTGCTAAGGTTCACTAATATAACTGTGTTCTTATGCCCGTGACTCATGCGGTTATTCTCATACCTGTACCTCGATTCTCTCGTGAAATATTTTATGTATTTATATATATTTATGTGTGTTCTGCTTTGTCTGATTGTCCATGTATACAGTCATGCCTTGCTATACACTGATTTTCTGTCAAGGAAAAAACCCATCGCATAGCTGTTTATCGTATGGAAGGGTCAGTATAACATGGGTTCAGTGGGAATAGGGAGGGGGTCCTATGACCATGTAACAAAAAATATAAATATAAATAGGCTTACCCTCAGCACCCTCAGTAGCACCACACATTCCACGAGGGGTAGTATCCTTACCAAACATGATTTCCAAGTTGCAAATTTCAGTATTTCGCTGAAAAAATGTATCGCTTCAGGTAATATCACACACTGCACTATTTGTTATACACTTGCACTGTTATTTGGTGTTAGCAGTGGTTTCAATTGTTTTTCACCCACAAAATGGAACGAAAGTGAGATGATCACAGCAGTTGTAAACACAGGGTGGCAATCTTGGCTCAAACAGGTGACAGTTGACTTGTGCAAGAGGCACTGTGTACACACAGGAGTGTCGTATGTGGCAACCAAAATTATCGTTGTAGCAAATTTGCAATCATTTCACCATAGTGATAGCAAAATTGGTTATAACTTTTAGGTCATCATTCTAGCGCTTTATCACACAGTGAACAAACATAATGCAAGGCGTGACTATAGTCTGTAGCCATCTTGCTACTGGTATGTAAGTATATACAGGGTGAGCACAAAAGCACTCCTTGATTTCCAACAGATATAGAACGTAACTTTATTGGAATATTCTTACACATTGGTGGCTACAGTTCCATGATCTCATAAAGTTAATGTATCTGTGGTCACCATATTCATAAACATATTCCAATAAGTTTTGATATTATAACTACTTGAAATCAAGGAGTGTTTTTGTGCTCACCCTGTATATCTATCTATCTCTCTATCTATCTATCTATCTATCTATCTATCTATCTATCTATCTATCTATCTATCTATCTAT
>JAGKTI010000462.1:96018-135266 GCA_018397915.1 Birgus latro
TCTGCCTACGGGTGACTTTACACTCCCTCTTCTGTCTTTCTTCCTTCATTCTTTCCTCGTCTTTCTGCCTGTGGGTGACTCTACACTGAGTGACAAGCCAAATGGTTTCCTGTACACTAGGAAACCATTTACTATGCTGGGTGGTAACCATATAACCAAATCATGGTGCCTGGTGGTTTAGTAGGTAATTGTGGCGCTCCAGTCAGATTCAGCCTGTGTAGGTTTATATCCAAGGGGTGGTTGGGTTTTATTGCTCACGTAATGCCACTCAGGGATGAGTGAGGCTGGTCGCTGCCATCTTAAATGTCAGGACCAACTTGTCTAGCCTCGGGCTCCTACGCTTCTCTGTGGGGCAATATAGGATTGGATGATATATATATATATATATATATAATGTTCACAGTAGGTATATAATATTATAAGTATGTATATAGATATACTCTATATAGTTTTTAGTTTTATAATTTCTCTGTATCTTTGCTCATAGGCTAGGAGACACATTGACATACATTTACTGCTATACAGTACCAGGACGTTATAATTTTTGTTTAAGGGAATTGTGTGCAGAAGATAATTATGAAAATAGTAAAATGAAGTTTGTAACTCAGGTGCTAAACAGATACCACAGAAACAGTAGCATTGTTTGCTACAAGTTCCTATTATATTGTCATCCTCATCATACAACCCAGTTTCACATCATTTCACTGGGATGGATCGGATCCAGCAGTATGAAATGGAAAATGAGAAAAGTAGAGAAACTATCAACATTTGTCCAAAAATTGGTATCTTTAAAGTGTGCAAATTATTGGTTTCATCCCATATGTTCTGCCATTCACATGTAGCTTCGTATTCAGAAAGTTTCCTCTGTCATCAACAACATCTTTATCCTCTAAGCACAAATTCCCTTTTTCATAAGAAAACCCATGAGAATCTAGGCCACTGAAACTTTCATACAATGTTGAAGCCATGGTGCTTGAGCTTCATGTACTTCATATCATCACACTTAATCCTTTCAGTATCTGTTTTATTATTGCCAGACTCCTTATTGATGACTGTACTTTAAGTCTTCATAGTGCCATTTTAACATTGTTTTTTGCCATAGGTGATGTAACAGTATGTCCTCATTACAAGTTTCATTCATGATTCCCCCCCCCCCGTAATGACTGGGGGAACTCACCATCCACTCGCTTGATGTAGTGCTGCACTTGGGTGTCTGCCCTTTCTGCTCTTCCTTCCTTCCTTCCTTCTTTCTTTCCTTCCATCCTTCCTCTTATGTCTTTCTTTTCTTCATTCTTTTCTCTTCTGTCTGCCTACGGGTGACTTTACACTTCCTTTTCTCTTTCTTTTTTCTTTCTCTTCCTTCCACCTGTGGGTGACTCTACACTTGAGTAACAAGCCAAATGGTTTCCAGTACACTAGGAAACCATTTACTGTGCTGGGTGGTAACCATATTAATAAATTATGGTGCCTGGTAGTTTAGTGGGTAAATAAGGCACTCCAATTGGATTGAGCCTGTTTGGGTTTATATCCAAGGGGTGGTTGGGGTTTATTGCTCACGTAATGCCACTCAGGGATGAGTGAGATTGGTCGCTTTCATCTTAAATGTCAGAACCAACTTGCCTAGTCCTGGGCTCCTACACTTTTCATGGGGCAACATAGGATTGGATGATGATGATTATGATGATGATGTGTAATGACAGTAAATTACAAACAGTTGCCTGCAAAGTCCCATTGTTACCCATAAAGCTGGTTTGCTAGTTTGCCCCAGTGTTCATTATATAACCATTTCAGTAGAAAAAGTTTTCATGTTTTGGAATACTATTTACAGTCAACAGCAGAAGTTTGTCCTCATCAGCTGACATGATACAGGCCTGTTGATCTGGTAACACTGTTGACATTATGATTTAAATTGCTAATATTTGATATCTAAAATAGGAAATAAGTTAAAGTATATAATCTAGTGATAACAGTAACAACATACTGCAGGCGTGATAATATTTTTAGAATATATATATGACACTTGTGCATGAAGATTCTCAATCAGTGACTTGGACACACGGATTATTGCTGTTGATTTGTCTGTAAGCAATATATGAAACATTATGAACAGTTTCAGCATTAAAGATTGAAAAATGACAGTGTCATATTTAGTATGACATTAAGATAAATGTTTTTCAATTATTCAGTTGTGTCTTTTCGTAAATGATTCACTCCAATAATGCACTCATAGGTCAATGTTATTCTTGCTGCAGCAAATAATTTCATTTGGGTTAGCAATGACCTTGTTGTGTAGAGACCAAATGAAGACTGTCTTTAAGCATTCCAATTCTAAATGTCTTTCCAAAACCTGACTAGTGATCCCTTGGTTTCTGCACGTAACTAGTACCATACATGACTCATGATAATGGAATTTCATGGTAATGAAAGCATAAAACCCTAGCATTTCTCGTAACTCTTCAATCATAATCTGAGCTCTCCCAGTCATCACATTCAAGGTTGCATTACACTTCCATCTAATCATTGTAATTTCTGTACATTTGAGCCTACAAATATAGTATCCTCTTCCTTTACTGCCCAGGTCTCACTACCATACAGCATTACACTCTTAACACATGCCACATACAAAAATCCCTTAGCATGGAGGAAGAATCCTCTTAATTTTAGGAGAGGCAACAGCTCCTCCACCCGCTCCTTACCCTAGCCACAGAGCTAGCTCCAGCCCTACCTCCAGCACATTACATGTTCCCTAAGTAACAAAACTTCACAGACTGAGGAACCTCTCTAGCAAGATCAATCTCTCCATGCCTGACAATCTCTACATACTATCTCTAACACACCACACATGCAAAATCAGCATTATTTTGCAGTCTACCTCTAACATCACTACATCTGTGATGTGTTGACTTATTACAAACACTGCATAAGATAGAGTTACGGTACTTCCCACACCCTTGTGGCAAATGGCACATGGTCACAATCCCTCTACTTTGACAGTACCACCACCAGCCCTAGAGATCATCATTTTTGTTTTATCTGCCTTTACTCTCAAACCCTCGTGTCCCAATCCATCTTTACTTCCTAAATCTTTCGCCCACCTCCCTTTCATTTTCTACAGTCAGCACCAAGTCATCTGCATACAGGTTCTGCCATGGGATTCCATTTCTGGGGTCATGTGAGAGAACTTCATGCACCATGACAAACAATAAGGGACTCAAGACTGACTCCTAATGTGCACCAGCATTCACAGAAAACTCATCACTCAAATCTCCATTCATTCACCTGGGTGTGAGCACCCACATACAGTACATAGCCATAATCACTCTAACCAGCGACTCCTTGATCCCAATCTTTTTCACTGCCCAGTTCACCACCTCTGTAGGGACTGTCAGAGGCCTTCTACAAATCAGCAAAAACAAGGCACAGCTTCCTTTTCTTCCTATGTACTTTTCTTGAAGCTCCCAGACAATGAATATGATATCAGTTGTCCCTTTGCCCAATCATCAGTATTCACTCCTTCCCTAACCATACCATCTAGGACTCTCCCCATTACCCTCATTATCTGGTCCAGATGTTTTATACCTCTACAATTTCCTCATTCCAGGGCATCACCCATCCTCATGTACACATTAACAATCATACTCTTCAGCCACTCATCTGGAACAGCACACTCATATGTAATCATATTTATCAAATCAGTAACTAAACCCACCTCCATGGAATGGTTATGCAAAAAACATTTTGGACAGCACATTGCATCCAGAATATGGGAAAGAGGTAATTCACTTGATACATTAACTCAGCTGACATTGTTTAACTATCCTGATTTTCTAACTTGCCCTACACTGTTAACTTACCCATCACCACTTAATTTGCCAGATATTTCCCTAACTTGACACTGTTCCCTGATCCATCCCTGACCCAGCATCACTGCCTTTATCTGGTCCATGGTAGTCTTCTGATCTGACATCTGACAGTCATTCAGATATTGTATAATATTGATGCTTACAGATGTAACACTGCCTCAGTCCTTCCAGTTATTCGTGTTTATGCACTTTAACATAACTACTTTAGCCAACACAGCCTCAGTCCTTCCAGTTATTTATGCACTTTAACATAACTTCTTTATCCACTTCTCTTCAAAAGATACTCACAAAACAGAAAATGGCTACTCAAACCCTTTTTCTTTAAGAACTGCCCATTAAGTTGTTCAGTTTGTTGTGCTGAGTTAGTTGTGCCCAGTCAGTTTACAGTAAATCCTCAGTATGTAATATATTAGTTAAGGAAATTGTGTTACTAAAGATCCATTGTTACCTATAGTGCTGATTTGCCGGCTTTCCCTAATTTACAGTGACAGTAGTTTGAAAATAAGTTATGGCAATGTGGAATACATCCATTACTTGAAACAAGGACTGCTAGTAACCCATAAATAAGATGCTGTATATAACAACTTGTGAATGTAGTTTTTAAAAAAGTATCATTACCCTCACTGTACTTTGTATTCTAAAAAACAAGAGAAAAGATTCTAGAGATGCAGTAAACTCCTGCTGAACTGTACTCTGCACCTACTTGTCCAACGGTTAGAATGCCCAAGTTGGAGTGTTGGTTGTGCATAGGCTTGATTTCTAAGGGATGATTGAAGGGGCTCTGAT
The DNA here is from genome assembly GCA_018397915.1 of Birgus latro. Taxonomy (NCBI): domain Eukaryota; kingdom Metazoa; phylum Arthropoda; class Malacostraca; order Decapoda; family Coenobitidae; genus Birgus; species Birgus latro. Next base: position 100,668 of record JAGKTI010000462.1, read on the forward strand.
CATGTAACACCACCATTGGGAGCAGGCAGGTCATCGATCCATAATGTACTGGACTATTCTGGTAGCCTAGCCTTTGGTCACCACTTGAAGAGGGTAAAACTGAAGGAGCAGTTAGCATCTTATAAATTCTCAATAAATTTCCCATGTAGCTTCATAACTCTAATACAGTACGACCTTACTATAACGGACTAATTGGGGCTCAGGCCAGTCCGAAATATGCGATTTTCCGATAAAAGCGACATCCGGACTTACCCCTGCTAATCCGGACTTTTTCCAATATATCAGACATTAGTCCGGATTGCATCGGTAGTTTTCACCACCATTGCAGTACTGTACTGTGTTATACTTTCACTACACTGTACACTGAAAAACATGTCTTTTACTTGTCTCATCGTGGTGAACATAGCTGAAGTTGTCAGGCAGTCCGGACTGCTTTCTGGCTATATCGGACTTTTTCCAATATATAGGAGTTTAGTCCGGATAGATAGTCCGGTAGCTCCTCGAGTCCGATAAAAGCGAATTCCGGTCTACTGAAGTCCGTTATATCGAGGTTTTACTGTATTGTAATTTTGCTATCTCTAAAGAATTTCTTCCAACTTGGGAGCTTTTTGTACAGGAGAGGCTAACTGAAGTTGTCATTGACTCCTTCATTACAGTAGACCTTTAAACTAAGAATAATGTCAAGGTAACAAAAATAAGCTCAGATAGCACCCTCAGGGTGAACTAATTAATTGGTCTCGTTAGTAACAAATGCTGTATAAAAAATAAATGGTAACAGTCAGTCCTTATAACCCCTTTCAGAGCACTGGAGGGTCTAAGACTACGTTACTGTAATCCAGATGTTAAAGCTGTAGTAGATCACCCTGTGTTCCTGGCAGCATTTACATGACGGAAAAATCTCTGGCTGTGTTAGATTCAAATCATGGCACACTAATCTCTTCACTCTGATGGCATACTTTTAGTTTATTGTTGATATCTCCAGATGACTTTAAGTGAGACTTTCAACTTGACAGCCATCCATCCATCCATCCATCATCCAATCCTATGTCGCCCCATAGAGGAGTGTAGGAACTCGGGGCTAGCCAAGTTTTAATTATCCTTCCCATTTGCTTAAAAATCTTCCCAGTTTACTGAGAATAAACTAAAAAATAAATCACGAGATTCAGTGGGGTTAACACAGTCCCTGTCACCTTGAAGCTCTTACCATCCTGCCACCAAAGTATTATATCACTGTTGTATAAACCTTTAAAATAGATCTATTCAGTGGGCAGGGAGGGTAGCACTGGACTCCCATTCAATAAAAAGTGCAACAACTCTCTGTACTGCCCCCCCCCCCCTTAATGCCTGATTTGTCTGTTTAAAAAACAACAGTTCGTTTTGTTTTGTTTCATTTTTGAAGGCTCCAAATGCGTCGGCTTTGGTCACCTAATGGCAGCTCTCCATGCTGCTCGATCTTTGGCAGCCTCCCTGTTCAATCCCTTAACCCTGAGGTCACACTTAATGACCTCGTCCCATGTCCTTCTCGGTCTACCCCTCCCCCAGTATTAACACTTCTCACCTTCTGCACCCAATTATCATCCCCCATCCTCTCCACATGTTCAAACCACCTCAGCCTACCTCTCCTCACCACAACACCAATACACTCTAGTCCCATCCTACCTCTCAACTCTTCCATCGTAAACCCAGCCCCCCCAGGCCTTGCGTGCAGGGACGCACTGCACATCCACCTAATCATTGTCATTTCTGTACGTTTAAACCTGCGAATATCCTCTTTCTTTACTGCCCAGGTCTCACTACTACCATACAGCATCACACTCTTAACACATGCTGCATACAAAGACCCCTTAGCACGTAAGGAGAGTCCTCTCAATGTCAGGAGAGGCAACAGCTCCCTGAACTTCTTCCAACCACTTCTCACCCTAGCAACCGAGCTAGCTTCAGCCCCACCTCTGGCACATAACATGTCTCCCAAATAACAAAACCCTTCCACACACTCAAGAGACTCACCAGCAAGTTCAATCCTTTCACGCCTAATAATCTCCACCTGCTCTCCCCGACACGCCGCACACATAAAATCAGCATTGTCTCGCAGTCTACCTCTAATACCACTCCATCTCTTGTGCACCCATTTATCACAAACACTGCACAGGATGGAATTACTTCCCACACCTTTGTGGCAAACAGCACATGGCCACTCTCCCTCTCCTCTGATTGTACCGCCACCAACCCTAGATATCATCACTTTTGTTTTATCTGCATTTACCCTTAAGCCCTTGTACCCCATACCGTCTCTTCATTTCTTAAATCTTTCCTCCGCCTCCTTTTCATTCTCTGCAATCAACACCAAATCATCAGCATACAACATCTCCCACGGGAGTCCATCTCTGAAGTCACGTGAGAGGGCTTCAAGCACCATGATAAACAACTAGGTACTCAAAACTGACCCCTGATGCACACCAACATTTACGGAAAACCCATCACTCAAAACTCCATTCACTCTTACCTGGGTGCGAGCACCCACGTACATGGCCATAACCACCCTAACCAGCCACTCTTCCAACCCTAACTTTCTCATCGCCCACTTCACCACCTCTCTGGGGACTCTGTCAAAGGCCTTTTCCAGATCAACAGAAACACAATACAATTCCCTTTTCTTTCCAATATATTTTTCCTGAAGCTGTCAAACAATGAATATGGCATCAGTGGTCCCCCTGCCTGGCATAAACCCAAACTGCATCTCATCAATATTCACTCTTTCTCTAATCATACCTTCTAGAACTCTTTCCATTACTTTCATTATCTGATCTAAGAGCTTTATACCTCTGCAATTTCCCCTTTCCAGGGCATCACCCTTCCCTCTGTACACATTTACAATTACACTCTTCAGCCAATCATCTGGGACAATACTCTCATATATAATTGTATTTATCAGGTCAGTGACTAACCTCACCCCAGTATATCCTGAGGCCTTCAACATTTCAGCAGTCAACCCAGACACACCTGCCGCCTTCCCCACCCGCATCCTGCCTATTGCCTCACTCACAGTAGCAGCGCCAATCAAAGGCCAAGGGCCAAACACTGGATCTGCTGGCTCCAAACCTTCCCTATCCCAATCAAACTCCTCATTCAACAACCGGCTATAATGCTCTCTCCATGCATCTTTAATATCCCCACTGTTCACCACTACCCTTCCTTCATCATTCTTCACATACTGCTTACCTACGATGTCCTGATTATCCCTTTTCACCTGATTTGCCACCCTAAAAATCGTATTAGTCCTATCCCCATGATTTAGATTATCAAGTAAAAGTCTCTGTGACTCAGACTTCGCCCTGTATACCTCTCTTCTAGTCCTATGCTTGGCAGCCAAGTACTCCTCCCTGTTACCACCCTTCTTCCATTCCTGGAAAAGCCTTCTTTTCTCCTTAACTGCAGCTTCTACACCCTCATCCCACCACCAAGTTACTTTATGTCTTGGTGGGCCTCTTGTCCAACCGCATATTGCATCGGTAACTCTCAAGAGGTTGTTCTTAAGGGCTCTATATCTACGGCTCCCTGTTCATCCGCCACTCTCCTCATCTCACTATAAAAGGCATCCCTTACTGATTGGTTTCTCAGCTTCCATATTTTCCTCTTAGGTACATATGTCCTCCTTCTCATCACTTGTTCTTTAAGCACCATGTCACAAACCAATAGTTTGTGCTGCTGCACACACTCCTCGCTTCCTATAACTTTAACATCCATCAGTAACTTCCTATCAACCCTCCTGACCAGAAAATAATCTATCTGACTGCTATTTCCCCCGGACTTGTACGTAAACAAACGACTCATTCTTTTTCTAAAATGTGTGTTGCACACACTCATGTCCATAGCCTCCCAAAACTCAAGTATTCTTTCCCCTTCCGCATTCCTCACACAGTATGTTTATAAAAACTGTCTCACACCTACACTGCCACCTGTGAGGCTAATTTGCCAGTTTCTCTCAGTTTGCAGAAATAGTTGTATGAAAGAAGTTGTTTTATTTTGAAACACAACCAAGTCCTGTAACAGGGACTGCCTATTCCCAGTTTTTTAAAGGACAATTAACTGTTTCATCTAGAGGATATACATATACAGTATATACTGTATATCATTTCATTTTTTAAGGCTCCCACATGCTTGCATGCGTCGGCCTTGGTCACCTAATGGCGGCTCTCCATGCTGCTCGATCTTTGGCAGCCTCCCTGTTCAGTCCCTTGACCCTGAGGTCACACTTAATGACCTCGTCCCATGTCTTTCTTGGTCTACCCCTCGCAACCCATCCCCCAGTATTAACACTTCTCATCCTCTGCATGCAATTATTATCCCCCATCCTCTCCACATGGCCAAACCACCTCAGCCAACCTCTCCTCATCACAACACCAATACACTCCAGTCCCATCCTACCTCTCAACTCTTCCATTGTAAACCCAGGTCTTGCACGCAGGGACGCACTGCACATCCACCTAATCACGGCCATTTCTGTACGTTTAAGCCTGCAAATATCCTCTTCATTTACTGCCCAGGTCTCACTACCATACAGCATCACACTCCTAACACATGCTGTATACAAAGACCCCTTAGCATGGAAGGAGAGTCCTCTCAATGTCAGGAGAAGCAACAGCTCCCTGAACTTCTTCCAACCACTCCTCACCCTAGCAACCGAGCTAGCTCCAGTCCCACATCGGGCACACAATATGTCTCCCAAATAACAAAACTCTTCCACACACTCAAGAGACTCACCAGCAAGTTCAATCCTTTCACGCCTAATAATCTCCTCTTGCTCTCCCCAACACGCCGCACACATAAAATCAGGATTATCTTGCGGTCTACGTCTAATACCACTACATCTCTTGTGCACCCATTTATCACAAACACTGCACAAAATGGAATTACTTCCCACACCTTTGTGGCAAACTGCACATGACCATTCTCCCTCTTCTCTGATTGAACCGGCACCAACCCTAGATATCATCTATCTATCTATCTATCTATTGCCAGACGCCATAAACCCGTAAGGGGTTCCATTTGACTTTGAGTTATTTGTTTTACAGGAAGGGGCGCTATCCCTCCACCAACCCACTTGTTAACAAGTAGGGAGCACGTATGGTTTGGTTATATGGTTACCACCCAGAATTGTAAATGGTTTCTTGGCCTACAGGAAACCATTTGGCTTGTCACTCAATGTAAAGCCACCTGTAAAGGAAAGAAAAGCAATAAGAAGTGACAGGAAAGATGGGAGAAATTGGAAGAGAGGAGGGCAGGCACAGAAACAGAATGATAAAGGCTAAGGAAGAAGTAGGCAGCACTACATCAAGTAAGTGGATGATGGTCGCCACCACCTACCACACATCACTTTTGTTTATATATATATATATATATATATATATATATATATATATCATTAACAGGGCTCCCTTATACTGCTTAAAATCATAACACAAAAAAATATAAAAGATGTCCTCTGATTCAGGGTGTTAACTCCTTCACTATAAGGATGGCCCTATATATTTTACTCCTGCCAACTCCTGATGATTTTCATTAGCACTGGGGAAGGGCAAGCCCCACAAGCTTGTACAAATGAAATAAAGGATAATGTAAAAAAAATACATACTGCTTACCAAAACAACAGAAACTTAAGCTACACCTTAGAATAATGTATTTTACTTTGACTAACGAGTAATTTTATTTACTTGCTAGAGGAAAATCTTCTGGCATCCAAAGAACAAAACATGCTTACTGTTACAATGAGTTTGTTTCATACTCAGGGCATGTTTCTCACCTTCCTCCATGCTTTATCATATCAGTGAGAATTACTATATCTGTGACCAGAGAAACATACCAAGCCTCACCTTAGGAATGTTAACCAGTTAAGAGAAGTAGAAGAGGTAAAATGTTCAGCTAACCTTTGTCCCAAACTGTACTTTGCAGTCTTTCAAGTACTGTATTGTGATTATACAGACTACAACAACAGATCTGGAAAAGTCCTGTATACTTTAATCCTGGGCATGTGTCTCTGTGCAGTGCAGCTGAAACTGGAAAAAGGAATTTCTGCAATACATGGCTGGATGACTGGGTGGTTGCAGTTGAGTTACAGATGGTATTAGTTCAGTTTCATGTCGAGTGAAATTTTCTAAAGGGGTGTTTTACAGCTGAATGGGCTGAAAAGGCCTCAAAGCACTTGCTCCTGCATTGACAAATAAATCATTGATTTTAAGCAAAGTGAAGCATGGCTGAGAAGTGGCTCTCATTAAGAAAGCGCTGAGCAGCTGCATAGGGCAGCAGAGTGCTTGTCAAGTCTATTGGCCTTATGAAATACACTTCTCATGAAAGCAGGCAACCTTTCCCTCTGATTAATGATGTTCAGTTTAGTGGGAGTTCACCGTAGTGCAATCTTGTTTTAGCTGAACCTTAAATACAGTGAAGTTATAACTACTCTTGCTATCTCCAAGATATTATATTCGTTTTTTTAAATACTAGATGGGATAGGTGTAGCTGCTGTTAAATCTTCTGCTACTTTGTCACTCTTCAGTCAGGCAAAATTCCTGGTAAAATGTCACCATACTGAAGGGAAATATCATACACTGTTTTCTGTTCTGCTGCTTTATGAAAAACACAGATTTGGCCTTAGAGTGAAGATTTTATGACAATGAACTACCAGACATACCAAAGCTTTGTATTCCCATGCAGGTGCATAATTCAGAAAGTTCTTAGTATTTATTGCCTTTTATTTATTTATTTATTTTTGCTATTAAGTTCATAGTAAATTACAGAAAGGTTGCCTTTTAAAATTTCATTGATACTAATTACCTAATACAGTACCTCCAGATTTTGCAGTACTGATTGTATGAAAAAAGTTGTGATATTCTGGAACACATCCATGACATATAATGAGGAATTTTTGTACATGAAAATATTTGGGATATTTTGTTTCATTTTCCTTTGTGAATACCCGGTATCAGGATACCAGAATGCATGGAGAGACTGTTCAAATCCACTTGCATCCAAACTATGTGTAACGATTCTTGTTTTATTGTCTGTATCTGTAGGGGTGTCTATCCTTACTTATTACATGCAGAGTTTTCTCTTTGTAAATAGAGGCTTTATTTCTGTAATCATTTTGATATTGCATTGTAAAAAGCTTGGGAGAACAATATGAGAGAATTATGTTTCTCATATTACAGTACTGTACTGTATTAGACATAAGGTGAATAACAAAGTGCAGCTGAAAACTGTACAACAGCAGAAACTTGTGCCTTATTTTGTTGTGTCCATGGCAGTGTTAGTGAAATGAACCTCTTTTTTCTATGACTGATTAAAAATTTTTATTGTGGTTTGCATGTAACTAATGCTGTATAAACAGCATTTTGTACATATGCATAAATAGTATGAATTATTTTTTGTATATTGGACTGTACAGGCATATAGTCATACCCTGTTCTCATATCATGTACAGAGTAATTGTAAGTGCAGAGACAATAAATATACAAAATGTATTTAGTTTTCTTGTTTTACAACACTGGCAGGTGACTGGTTACTGCTGCCTCATATGTCTGGACTGACTGCCCTAGCAACTAATGATGATGGCGTATTTCTTAATCCCGAATTGGTTTTTGTATAGCTTTGAGTTTTGTCATAAAGTGTTTGGTCCCTTAGCAGTACTCAGTGTTGATTTCAGTATCATCATTGTGATCAGTTCATCCCTCCAGCATCACATTGTACACTTGGCACTATAGGTTTAGTTACTCTCCCTATTCTTACCAGGATTTATGGGTGAATCAGTTGGCAGGAGGCGAAGAATGGTTGAATGAGTGAAATACAAGTTTAAAGACAGAGCAAGAGCAGTCAGTGGAATTGGAACTTTGTCATGGCCATTTTGAGGAGAACAGCATATGCAAGGAAGACTGGATGGATATATAAAGTGTTTGTGTATAAGTCATTTGCCATCAACTTTCATCTTTTACTATTTTACAGTTTCTTTGGGTTGCAGCAGACAAATGGTGATCTAGTAGTCTAAGGTGCTAGTTAAGTAAAGATCAGGTGTAGTGCACGTTAGTTTAGAGCCGCCATGGGTTGGCTAGATGTTTATCGATCATGTAATATCACCATGGGCATAGGTATGTCACTTATGCTGGAATGTTCTGGACCCTGATATCCTAATTTCAGTGCTGCACACCTATGCAGGGGCTATTATGAGGCTGGCTGTTACTTTTTTTTTTTTATCATAGCTATTATGAGGCTGGCTGTTACTTTTTTTTTTATTATTCATCATCTAATCCTGCGTTGCCCCATGAGGAGCATAGGAGCCCGGAGCTAGGCAAGTTGGTCCTAACATTTAAGATGAGAGTGACCAACCCACTCATCCCTGAGTGGCATTACGTGAGCTATAAACCCCAACCATCCCATGTATATAAATCTGCACTGGCGAAATGGAGTGCCTTAACTGCCCACTCAACCACCAGGCGCAATAATTTGGTTATATGGTTACCACAATCTGGCCGCACTGTGGGGTGGTGCTACTACTTTGCGGCCGGGTTGTGTTAGGAAGAATTCCGCCACCGTATTCCCTGCGTGTCGTAAAAGGCGACTAAAAGGGGCAGGGTGAGGGGACTGGGACCCCCTCCTCTGTTTTTAGGGTGAGGAGACTGTAGCACCAGTCGAGCAGGGCAGTACTCCCAAGGAGGATGGAAAGCTGATGACAGGGAGAGCTGGAGCTCCCGTTTCATCAGCCCTCAGGACTTGTTCCTGACCATCCTCCTTTGCTGAACATTTTCAGTATCTCAGTTACACAGAGAGTAGACCAGCATGCTCTCCAATACAAGTTTCTCTAACTGTCAACACCAAACTACATACACGCTACACACTACACTTCTTTTTCAAAATCTGGCAAAATGGCGCACAAAAATCTTGCCTCGGAGTCCCCGGGGGGGGGACCATAAATGCCCCCACCATCCGCCCCTCTCCTCGCGACGGCTCCAGGAGCTGCCTGGAACCACCGTCTGACTCACTCCTTCTTCATTTCTGTAACATTCGCGGCCTTTCCTCCAACTTTCACGCTGTCGAACACCACCTCTTCTCCTCTAAACCTCACCTTCTCTTTCTCACTGAGACTCAGCTGTCTGAGGCAACTGACAGCAAGCCCTTTTCTGTATCCTCCTACTTTCTCTATTCTCGTTTCAAAGCCAAAGGTGGCTGTTGCGTATATGTACGCAACGATCTATCTTGCTCTCGTGTTCCTGAACTTGATTCTTCTGAATTCTCTGCTCTCTGGCTTCGGCTTTCCTGTCATTCTCTGACTAAATATATCTGTGCTGTTTACTTATCTCCTAATTCTACTGACTATCAAAAATTCTTTGACTATCTTACTTCTACAATGGAGCACATTCTGTCCATTTCTCCTTTCTCTGAAATCTCCATTCTAGGAGATTTCAATGTTCACCACCACCTTTGGATCTCCCCTCCTTCCACTGATCAACCTGGTGAACAAGCCTACATCTTTTCTATCCTTAATGATCTAGAGCAGCTTGTACAGCACCCTACCCGTATCCCTGACCGCCTTGGAGAGAGTTCCAACATACTTGACCTTTTCTTAACAACTAACCCTTCTGCTTACACTGTTCATCTTTTCTCTCCGTTGGGCTCCTCCGATCATAATCTTATTACCTTAACATGTCCAATCGCTCCAGTACGGCCTGTGGACCCTCCAAAGAAACGCCGCCTGTGGCACTTTGGAGCTGCAGATTGGGAGGCCCTCAGGCAGTACTTCTTTGATTTTCCATGGAATGATTATTGCTTCCATGGCCGGGAGCCATCTGAGTGTGCCTTGCGCGTTACGGAGGTTATTCTCTCNCATTGCACTTGACATCTCAAAGGCTTTCGATCGAGTCTGGCATAAATCTTTAATTTCCAAACTGCCCTCCTACGGTTTCTATCCTTCTATCTGTGCCTTCATCTCTAGCTTCCTTTCTGGTCGTTCTATAGCCGCTGTTGTAGACGGCCATCGTTCCTCTCCTAGACCTATCAACAGTGGTGTTCCTCAGGGTTCTGTCCTATCACCTACTCTCTTCCTTTTATTCATCAATGACCTTCTAAGCTGTACATCTAACCCTATCCACTCATATGCTGATGATTCCACCCTTCACCTTTCCATTCGGTTCCCGCAACGTCCATCTCAGCAGTTACTTCAACAAAAAAGGGATGAGGCTATGGCACACCTAATGTCTGATTTGGCTCGTATCTCTGATTGGGGTAAAAATAATCTTGTTATTTTCAATGCATCAAAAACTCAGTTCTTACACATATCGACCCGACAAAATCTTCCTCAGGATTACCCACTAGTGTTTAATAATGAACAGTTATGTCCTGCATCATCCTTGAACATGCTTGGGGTTTCATTCTCTCAGGATTTGTCTTGGAAAGAACATATTACATCTCTTGTGAAATCTGCTTCCAAGAGATTAGGTGTGCTAAGCCGATTCCGTACTTTCTTTACCCCTGCACAGTTGTTGACCTTGTACACGGGTTTTATTCGCCCGTGTATGGAGTACAACTCTCATGTGTGGGGAGGCTCCCCACATGCAGCTCTTCTCAATAGGGTGGAGTCAAAGGCTTTTCGTCTCATTAACTCTCCTTCTCTTACTGATTCCCTTCAACCATTGTCTCTTCGCCGCAATGTTGCATCTTTATCTCTCTTCTATCGCTACTTCAATGGTCACTGTTCCTCTGAACTGTCTGCTTGCATCCCTCCACCTCTACGACGGGCACGTAGTACCCGTCTGGCAACAAACTCTCATCCCTTTTCTGTCCAACTCTCTAATGCAAGAGTTAACCGTTACTCCCAGTCTTTCATTTATGCAACTGGTCAACTCTGGAACTGTCTTCCTCTGTCTGTATTTCCTACTTCCTATGATCTCCAGTCTTTCAAACGCAGTGTGTCCAGGCATCTCGAATTGAACGGATCTTGAATTTGGCTCTCTTTTGTACTGTTTTTGCTTTTTCTTGGAAGGAACAGTATGCGGGCCCGTGGCCTTTGGTTCCTTCTTCCTTGCATTAAAAAAAAAAAAAAAAAAACCTGCTGTAGTACAGTACAGTAAATGGTTTCCAAGTTATATCTATCTATCCATTGCCAGATACCTTAATCCTGTAAGGGGTGGCCACAAACAAGTTGCCTCCATGTCACTTTGTCCCCCGCCATTTCACTGCCCTGCTCCCAGCTCACACCCCCTCTCTCATATATCTCTCCACTCCATCCCTCCATCTCATCCTTGGTCTCCCCCTCCCTCTCCCCCCCCTCTACCTCACTCACATACACTCTCCTTGTCAATCTCTCACTCTCCATCCTCTCCACATGGCCAAACCACCTTAATGTGTTCTTCCTAACGCTTCCTGTCACATCCACATCCACACCACAACGCTCCTTCACTTCCCGGTTAATAATAATAATTATAATAATAAAGAAATATGTGAGTGACATGGAGGGGGGGAGAGGGAAGGGGAGGCCAAGGATGAGATGGACCGATGGAGTGGATAGGTATATGAGAGAGGGGAATGTGAGCTGGGAGTATGGCAATGAAATGGCGGAGGACAGGACGACATGGAGGCGATTTGTTTGTGGCCACCCCTTATGGGATTGAGGGGTCTGGCAACAGATAGATAGATAAAAAACAATACAGTAATAACAAAATGCTCCTGAGTAACCCTGGTCTGTCTGGCTGAGCAGACCCATCACCTGCAGGCAAGCAACTGCCCCTGCAGGGCCATCCTGTGCAATAAACCGATATTCCTATGCAGCAGCGTAGGGAAGTGTGGAAGATTCACTCCCGGATAGATGCCACGTTTGCATCTCCACCCAATTAACAGTGGCACCATAGCAGGCTCCACATCACCTGGTTATCTTGTTACCACCCAACATTGTAAATGGTTTCCTGGGTTACAGGAAACCACTAAGCTTGTCACTTAGTGCTGTGCCATCTGATGTGGAAAGATGACTAATAAGCAGTGACATGTAGAATAGGAGAAACAGGAAGAGAGGAGGGCAGACAGAAAAGGAATCATAAAGGTAAAGGAAGAGTTAGGCAGCACAACATCAAGTTAGTGACATACACTGTACTGATCAAAAATTCTGTTTTAGCACTTTGTCTCTTTGCAAAACCCTATGCCATTATTGCTAACTTGCAGTACTGTAGCTGCTGATGCATCCCTCCGGCTCTCAGCTGAGTCTGACAACAACTCACTTGTATCTGAAGTGAAAAAAGTTTTGAGCCAACTAGAGATTTCAGAGAATCAGGTTCCAGAGCATCATCATCATCTGTGTATCTACTTACACATTTATATATCTGTCAACTATCTCGATCTATCCAATCCTTCAGTTCTTCTTCAGGAGTGTAGGGGCAGGGGGTGAGGCTTTTTAGTCCTTACATTCAAGGCAAGAGTAGCCAGTCACTCATCCCTAAGTGGCATCATGTGAACAATAACCTTTAACCATCTTTCAGTTGGAAACCTTTATTGGCCACATCCAGTTGGAGTGCTTCAACCAACTAAACCTCCAGATATCCATTTGGTTATCTGGATACCACCCACTGTAGTAAATGGTTAATGGTTCCCTGAGCTACTAGAAACCATTTGGCTTGTCATTCCATTTACAGCAGGGATTCCCAACCTCATGTTCATGAGCACCACTTCTCATAGACTGTTTGATAGTGTACATTTGCCATGCTTAAAACTGTGCTTGTGAGTACTTGACACACATGACCAAATTTTTATATCTCAAAGAAATTACCTGAAAAATATATTCATGATATCAAAATTGCATTTTCCGTTGCTGGAGACTTGTCCATCACACTAAACAAGCTGAATTTGGAATTACCAGGGAGAGATAAGTTACTGTAATAACTGCTTTTCAAACTAAGTAGCTGGCTTAGTTTATTGCTTCTCTGAACATTGCAGTACATTGGTACATTCATAAAGACTTCAGCATACTTGCATGTGTCAGCCTTGGTCATCTAATGGCAGCTCTCTATGCTGCTTGATCTCTAGTAGCCTCTCTGTTCAGCTGCTTATTCCAGAGATCATCCTCTGTGACCTCTTCCAAAGTCTTTCTGCCTCTTGCAACACAACCCTCAATGTTCATACCTCTCACCCTTTGCACCTGGTTGTCATGACAAGAGTATGAGTACAGTGAGTCTGTATGCCCTGACTGTAAAAACTAGTACGTATTCTGAATCTTTGTGACGGTTCTCAGAATAGGTTCCAAAATTTTGAAAGTTCATGCTGACATTTCAGTTTACACTGTAATTTAATGCCTATGTACTCTGGTGTTAAGAAAGTTTAATGTTCATGTATTCTGATGTAAAGAAACCAAACTATATTCACTCATCATGACATATTATACTAATGTAGCAACTTCTGAAACAGAATTATTCAAAAGTCAGTTATCTATGGCATTAACACTTTACACACAACCTTAAGCTGCATTTTTTTTTTTTTTAATAACTTAAAATATTGCAGTATCCTGTCATGTTGAAGCATTTAAAGTGCTGAGTTTCTTTGAAACCACCAATGTATGTGAGTCAGCATTTTCTTCCACGAACAGTTAGAAGATAGCTGTATACTTAGTCAGGATAATTTAGGGCAGTATTTAAAATTTGCTTTGGTAATGCTGATGATGCAAGTTGGAAAAGCTGGTCAGTTCACTTCAGAGTCAGGGTTCTCACTGAAGCATTGGTTTACAAGAAGCAGACTTCTACATAATGAAAAAAGGGATAAGATTTTCAAATATATTTGGAAAAATTATTTTACCTTATATTTTTTTTTCAAAATGTAATAAATGACATATTATTTTCTGAGGGAATTATCCTATACTATATCAGAAATTAACACAGTGTGGAAATATATACAGTGATGGAAAAAAACTGGGTGTTCATCATATTTAAAAGATTGAGAAACCTGGGTGTAGTCACCTGAAGAAAGTACTTCAACAAGAGAATGGATGGTGGACACTTTCACCATCCAACAATTCATTTGTAAATTCCAGGTAAGTGATAGAACTGAGCTAAAATTCAGAACCAAAGACAGAGAACACAAAAACAGAACTTCTAAAGAAATGAGTGATGTAGTGGTTGAGCAATATTTCACTCTGCTCTGTGGCTAACAGTAAACTTCTCTGATCCCTTGGTTTGGCTAGCTGAATGACATGGTGAGGCCTGATGAAGTCTATTGGCTGATCATTTGTTAAAGGCAAACAGGCACCATGAATGACTGAATGAAGAGTGAAGCGGGCACCATATGGCTGGCACTTCATTGGTCTAAAGGTGTAGCATGATTGTCAATTGGTCACTTGCATATACAGTACTCCTCTGCTGTGGTGGTAAGTGGTAGTAACCGTCATCTACTCACAATGTACTGTAATGTTGCCTACTTATTCCTTCACCTTTATCATTCCATTTCCAGGTCTGCCTTCCTCTCTTCCTATTTCTGTCTATCTTTCTTGTCACTTACTAGTCTTCTTTCTATTTCAGGTGGCTCTACAGTGAGTGACAAGTCTAGTGGTTTCCAATAACCCAGAAATAATTTACACCGTTGGGTGGTAACCATATACCCAGATCACAGGGTGAAGTGAAGCCTACTGAAATACCAAGAGGAGACCACAGAGAGGGGGGGAGACCAAACAGAGGCGTGACAAGAGCCCGAGCAAGATGGGCATACGTCCCCAACCACCATGCTCCCCTCTTCTCCTCAACAGACTCCAAGGGAGGTACCTCACCCTGCTGCATTACCCTCTACCAGGACCAGCACTCACCAGGATTGGGGCAGGATCTGTGTACCAACAGACTTCCTGAGTAGGACCGTGGCGACGCCCATTGTGCTCATTGGGGAAAGGATGCCCACTATGCTCCTTTCACCTACTGCCCCCTGTAGGACTGTGACAGTGCCCACCATGTTCGTCGGGGAAAGGATGCCCGCTGTGCTCCTTTCACCTACAGTCCCAAGCAGGGCCTTGATGACGCCCAACGTGCTCGTCGGGGAGGGAACACCCACAGTGCTTCCCTCAACTGCAGCCTCCGCTGGGAGCAGGACCACGGCGACGCCCACTGTGCTCACCATGGAGAGGACGCCCACTATGCTTCTCTCACCTGTGGTCCCAGGGCATAGCAGAACCGCGGTGGCGCCCACCGTGCCCGTCGGGGAGGGAACCCATCGTGCTTCCCTCATCTGCAGCCCCCACAGGAAGCAGGACCACAGCAATGCCCACCGTGCTCGCCAGGGAGAGTACACCCATCGTGCTCGACGGGGAGAGGACGCCCACCGTGCTCTTCTCACCAGTAGTCCTAGGGAATAGCGGAACCGCGGCGGCGCCCACTGTGCTTCCCTCGTCTGCAGCCCCCACCGGGAGCAGGACCGTGGCAACGCCCACCGTGCTTACCGGGGAGATGAAGCCCACCGTGCTCCTCTCACCCGTAGTCCCAGGGCCTAGCAGAACCACGGCGGTTGTGCCCGCTGGGGAGGGAACGCCCACCGTGCTCCCCTCATCTGCTAACCCTGCAGCACCCACTGACGGTCACGCCCCTTGCTCGCCTCACTCCTCCAGAGGTCGAGTGGGATGCCCCTCCCGTTCTCTCCACACCCCAAGGGGCAGAGCCACCTCCCCAGCGGAGTCGCTGTTGGAAGGGTTCTGGAGCAGCCCTACAGTGAGCCTGGGGGTACGCTTACTGCAACCAGCACCCCTACGTCACCAGTTGCTGTCAGCCTCCCGGAGAAGGAGAAGCCACAGGCAGCCCCTGTCGGACTCCCGGCGAAGGCAAGACCGCAGCCCCCACTCACCAAGGAACGCCCCCAGGACTCCCGGCCAAGACCTCCCCAGACCAGCCGGCAAGCCGATCTCCACCAAGGGTAGGCACAAGCAAGCACACCTACTCACTCTATTCGTCCCCAGCCCCGAGGGCTGACACACCTACAGAAGCCCCTCCAGTGAAAGGCTTCCCGCTAGCAGCCCCCCACCTGACGATCTGGTGTACGACAGTGGTCCCGCGCCCCTACAGACAGCGCAAGCCTGACGGGACCCCTCCCATGCCTGGGTGCCACCTGCAGTTACCCTATCATCCTTAGTCACAAACTCCAAATCTTTGTATCTCCCATAGTGTGTGTAATCCGTCACATTGCATTGTGGCCAGCTACTGTATTCTTTATGGTAATATACGTGTCAGATTGGTTAGCCTGTGTTTTGAGCCCTGTTCCTCTGGTTGTATGCTCTGGACCCCGTCTTGGAAAGAATCCAAATCAGACTCTCGCACTCAGAGAACAAGGAGGTGAGCTCTCAGTACGTGGCATAACACCTTCTATGGTGCCCCTGTTAACTGGGTGGAGTGATGAATGTGGCATCTGCTCAGGGACCAAACCTCCACACTTTTCTCCATGCCTCACAGTGGCAAGGAGCTGTCAACCACAAGGAAACATGGATTCACTGAACAGGGTGGCCCTGCAGGAGTGGTTCTTTGCCTGTGGTTGATGGGTCTGCTCAGCCAGGCAGACTTGGGTTGATCAACAACAACTCCTCTGCTAACCATCAGGTACTTTTTGTCCTGCCTTCCCTTGTTAGGGTCCATACTGAGTGAGGAGGAAAGGGAAGGGAGGCTAATTATTTATTATGTGGAAGAATCAACCCCCCCCCTCTTCGTATTGGTTCTGTGCGGCAGGTGGGCAGGTCCACAAGTAGACATTGACTGGCCATGTACCCCTTTATCATATGGCACAATCACCACCAAGTGTTGGTTCTGCGAGGCAGGTGGTCAGGCCCATGTGTCAACATCGACTGGCCACATTTCTTCCTCTCCTGCTGACCCAGGGCACTTCACAGGACCTATTTTTATTGATGACAAACACTATATGACTAATGATTGTTCTAAATACACAGGTCATGATACTACCAGCCAAGAGTCCTAACATGCACCACCACACAACAAGATTTTTCCAGATCCTGATTCCACTTGTCAGTAACTTTACTCTCGTTACCTATCCTGACAATGACCAATTCAACTCCATGGCAAAAGAACGTTGCATACCCAGAGGGCTCTCGGTCTTGGAAGCCCGTCCTTCCACAGGAAGTTAAAACAGCATTGCCTGAGGGCTTCCCCATCCATGGTGCTGTGTTGCAGACATCGCTTCTTTCTCAGTAGAGGGTTAGAATAAGTTACGGTACTGAAATGAGACTGTGATCAGAAGAGCAAAGTAGAAATGAAAGGTTGATATAGTACAGAGAAAGATGTGTTAAGATCAACAGGTTAGCTCTTGACACTGATAACACAACGAACAGGTTATGAACGTAGCCTATACCTCGCCTCATGTTGCCCAGTTTAATAAACTGCATAGACTATCTGGTTTGTGTTTTACGTTAATTTTTATAACTGCATTAGTTTTCTCATTTGTTTGTCTAGGTCTGTTCATGGAACGTTACGTAAGTCATATATCATTGCTGTCCCAGTTTTCATTAAAGGAAAAAAAATCATATTCCAAATATCCTTGTAAATGATTCCACTAACTGGTGGCTAAATAAAGGTCGACATCTAAGAAATATATTCTCCTCCGAAAAAATAAGAACTGTACTTTTTCGTACTCTTGCTACCACACAGACCACAGAAAAAATAGACGGCAAATGTTCTTAGCTTCAGTTCAGCAGCAACTAGGCTATAGGTCTTGTTATGCTACGTATTTGCGGGTCGGTTTCTCGCCCTCAAATATGCAGGCTACAGCAGGTCCCTATTCTAGACCGGGTCGGTAACTCTAAAGAATAAGACTGGACACAAAAACAAGGCAGTGACTGTTACACACACATGTATTACAGATAACTTCCCAGAGACAATAGTACATCAACAAATACATTACAGGCTGGGTTGGCCGGGGATGGGTTAACAACTCAACACAAAGTTTTACTTGACTGGAAGTCTGTCACTATACCGGCTGGTTGAAGTATGGTATTATTAACCCAGCACTTGTGGCACATAAAATACACTTATGATTCAGGACACAGGAATGATTTTACTACAATTTCCCAATCTCGTGTAGCACTGGACGGCACTGGTATACGAATTACGTTAACACCTGTGTCATAGACACTCGCCGGCCGGAAGTCTATCTCAGGTAGAGTCAGCCGCGCTGTGATCACTGAAGGAGGGGGGGACTGCGGTATTCTGGCGGGACATTTGGAGACGCCTAGACATACCCTAACTAATGTGCCCAGACACTGGGGTGGGTGGAGGTTCAATGCACAAGGGGAAGGCACGATGGGAATAATATCTATTCCTTCTTTCTGCTAGCCACTGAGGTGTTACACTCGCATGCCTGTGTGCTGGGGAGGGAGAGTTTCGATAAACAAGGGAATGGCACAATCGCACAATAATATTGTTCTGTTGGTCACTGTGGCGTTTCGTTCGCTGGGGGTAGATGTGCGGGACTCCACTCGGGATATAATTTAGGCCAAGGTTAGCTATTAGGCTCGTCCAATCTTACACTCTGGGCCCCTGGTCACTTATCACGAGAATACACTATAGGGAATCACTCGCATGGTATAAGCTAATGCACACACATATAACTGGGTCTAGAAAGCACACACATAGGTAAAGTCCACTTGCTTCACTGCCACTGGTGGGCCCTAGGTTGATTCCTCCGTCCAGAGGAAGGGCAGAGTGACGTGCCCCTGGACAGGGCCCCACGCATAGTCGTGGGACTAGGGGCTCGGCCCAAAGAAAGCCAGGAGACGGGCCTGACGTCGAGTCTGGGGGAGACTCAGGGAGGCCTCGCCCACAGGTAAGTCGCGCCCCGGTGTTCAGGGCAACTCCCGGGGCAACTGAGGACCCAGGGTACTGGAACCCGGAGTGGCTGGACTGCGGCAACGGCTGGAGGGCGGCGGTGCCGACAGGGTCGTCACACGAGGACCTCGGGGCCATGGGAGTAGTAGACAGGGCCCGACGTTGGGTGCGGGGTCTGCTGGGGCTCCGCTTCAGCCGCTGTTCACCCTGGTAGAGTTGCAGGGAACCAAGGCCTCGGGTGAGGGCATGCCATGGCTCGGGGGAGGGGTCCTCTCTGGCTGCAGGTCCTCCTGTGGGAGAGAAGCGGACTGTGGCCTGCTCTATATCCGGCCTGACGTGACTAATGGCCAACGTCATGGTAGCACAGGGGACATCAGCTTCAGTGTGGCTAGTGGCCTGCTCTACCTCTGGCCTGACGTGACTAATGGCCAACGTCATGGTAGCACAGGGGACATCAGCTTCAGTGCGGCTAGTGGCCTGCTCTACCTCTGGCCTGACGTGACTAATGGCCGATGTCGGGGTGGCACAGAGGACATCAGCTTCAGTGCGGCTAGTGGCCTACTCTACCTCTGGCCTGACGCGACTAATGGCCGATGTCGTGGTGGCACAGGGGACAACAGCCTCAGTGCGGTTAATGGCCTGCTCTACCTCTGGCCTGACGTGACTAATGGCCGACGTTGTAGTGGCACAGGAGGCTGTAGATCTGGTGCGGCTAATGGCCCGTACCGGGAAGCTGAGAGGACTATAGCAGAGGGACGGACTGTGGCCGATCCTGCCTCGTACCAAGTACAGCTTGTGGCCAGTACTGTGGCGCTACTCTGGGGGGAACGCCTACAGGAGTCAGACGACTTATGGCCTGTCCTGCCCGACCGACACGCGTCCGTGTCACGGCCCTGTGGCGGGGGTGCAACTGGGGAATGGACTGTGGCCGGCTCTGCCCCGTACTCGGTATGACTGTGGCCAATACCGCGGCGTTGCGTGGAATTTCGGCCGGTGACTAGGCGCCGGCGACTGCTACCTTTCCAGGTCACCACCTGGGAGCAAGAGGGGCGCCAGGAAGTGATACAGGCGCGCCGTTCCTGTTCCCAGCCGCTGGCGGCGGGGGCCCCCC
Source organism: Birgus latro (assembly GCA_018397915.1). Taxonomy (NCBI): domain Eukaryota; kingdom Metazoa; phylum Arthropoda; class Malacostraca; order Decapoda; family Coenobitidae; genus Birgus; species Birgus latro. The sequence continues at coordinate 120,597 of JAGKTI010000462.1, forward strand.
CCCCCCCCCGGTGGTACTGGGGGGGTTGGAGGTGCTTGTGTCGTCTGCACTGGCCATCGCGTTGTCTGTGGCTTCAACCCCTAACTCCTGTATTTCAGGTCTGCCTTCTTGTTTGACTGTTCACCTGTCTACCCATGGAAAATTCTTATGAAGAAGTGAATGGGACTGGAGTTACAGGATTATTTCGGTCCCTGACTGATAAAATGACACATGCTAATAGCAAAGAATTGTGTCAATCTATTATGAGGTCCGCTGCAGGACAAAGTCGATGAAGAATGGGACAACGTCTTTGCTACGGAGCTTTTCACCAGAAGGTCAGCGATGGTCAGATTTTTACATTCGTCATGCTTGCCAAGTAGGTAATAAAAAGATGTCTAGTTAAAGAAGTGCATATTCGTATGTACAGACGAAGTGTTGTGACAATATCATCGATACGAACCACTGGGGTGCCAACGTTATGTATAGGCTATGATATGACTTACTGTACTACAAAGACGCACTTTAAATGTCTTTCACTCCTGGATTCTTATCAATGTTGAATTTTTCTTCCATGAGTTACATGGCGGCAACGACATATGACGATACGCTACCAGGATCAGGTACTGTAATCATTCAGCTCACCTGCATGTCACATGTGGGTGGAGATGCCGATGAAGGCCATGAGGGGGAAGGTGGCGTTGAAGATGTGTTTGTAGAGTGGCATCACCCTCTTGTCCTCCACAGTCATGCCACATGACTCGGTCAGGAAAGGAGTACTTGTATCCTGCACGAAAGACCATCAAAGGAATATTATCATGAAGAGTTTTCACAGTACTTTTGTATTCTTTTGTTTTATCTATTAAACTCATTAAAGCGACAGTCTATCATAAATTCGCATACTCAGTTAATACACAGAAACAAATTAGTCATCTGACGAGTCACACTTTTTTTTTTATGTAATAATTCCTTTCTTAGGATAACCACTAAGTGAGTTAAACACTATCAACCTTTCTGTTTACTAAGCTGTCAGTTAATCAATTAAATAGCATCATAGGCTACTTGATCAATTAAGCAACCATTTATGAGCATAAAGGAAATGGAAAGTTTTCCTGTATCTGACTGAGAACAGTGGACATTATGAACTTCAGCCACTAGTGAGCCACTCACCTCTTGCCATCCCGTATTGTACAGTCGGCATAAAAAAAAAAAAAATCACGTCGCTTCTTCTGCCATTCTCTTCATGTGTTTTGAAAATCAGCGCGGTGAACCCACAGCAACCGACACTGATGACTTCATTTGCCCCCAGACCAATGTCACAGGCGTCGTTTGCTGCAAGTCTACCACACTGATTTTCAAAGTCTGTGGAAAGAAGTTGGAGAAGCGACAGGCTTACTGATACCGACTGTAAAGTATATGTGGCACCGTCGCAGTTGCTAACACCACAGATGCCTACCATACCTTTCAGTTCACAATAGGTCCAGATCGTAAAACTTTTCTCAGTCCCCCTGGGAGTGATCTTGTATTCTTCCAATCAACAGTTCACTATCCTACCTCTTGGTCACCACCTCACCCTGATCACCAGCCGCCCCATACAGTGCAGTACATCATTTCTTGGTGATGGAAAAGTGAGGCTGGGAGGAGGGGAGGCGATGTTCTTCAAAAAGGCTACAAATATTACAGAAGTTACGGAAAAGTGAGTCAGGATATCTAATGAGGATGTCATTTAGAGAGGGACCTAAGATACGGTTATTTCGGTTCCCTTCCCAGGAGACTCTACACCATAGCTGTATCTTGCTGTTTTGAAGAGACCGTGGAAGATGCACTGTATATATGGTAAATTAATGTACGCAGACTGTGGAATATGTTAAACGAGGATGCTGACCTACATTCAGGATGACTGAAATACAAAAGGAGGCTAGCAAAGGAGACAGTCAAGGGAGACGACATGTAGTTGTAATTATGTTGCTGCTAAAAGAGGGGTTCCTTCTCTCCATGTCACGAGCCTTCTATGACAGGCGAGGAGAAGATAGGACAGGAGGACAAGACAAGGAAGCAGGACAGGATAAGCCAGTACAGCTGGACAGGAGAGTGCAGCAGGACAGTATAACAGGACAAAACAGCAGTACAGAAGGACACGACAGTAGGACAGGCCAAAATAAAGCAGAAGGACAGCAAGGCAGGGAAAAGTAGAAAGAAAGGAAGAACAAAACAAAACAGTAGAACAGTAAAACAAGGAAAAGTAGAAAGAAAGGAAAAAAACAACAACAGCAAAACAGTACGACAGGGAAAGGTAGAAAAAACAAAATACAACAGTCGCTTAGTATGACAGGGAAAGGTAGAGAGAAAGGGCAAAACACATCAGATGGATAGTGGGACAGGGAAAGGTATAAAGAAGACACAAAACGCCACACCAGGACAGGGAAGGGCAGAAGGACAAGGCAGTCTGATATGATGGAAGCGACCTTTTTCTGGTGGGCTCAGGCCGTTCCCTAGCACCTCTCCCTTACCAGGTTATTTCTGCCTATGGCAAAACAATGTTTCCTATGTTATTCTCGCTAACCCATGTCGACATCCAGAGAGATATAATTAACATGTAAGGGAAAATAAAGACGAAATATGAAAAAAAAAATGATCCACAAAGAACAGGCAGTAGAAAGCCTCCCAGTGTACCATTCCCCTTATATGTATGTATTATGCCTGTCATGTATATATGCCCCCCTCACTGTATGCCCTCACTGTGTGCCCCCACTGTATCCTAGAACTGCAGACGTCAGCAGGCGCTCCCAGGCTCAAACAACAACCAATGCCATATGTCCCGGCAGTCGAGGGCTAACATCTAGAGAGGCAGCATCTTATCTCTGTGCTCCACAATTAAAGGTCGTAAATAGCTACTCCAGGACTTTCCTTCAACCATCAAGAGAGGGGTGTTACATTTTGGTAGCAGCGGTGTTCGGACCGTCGTTTCTGACCACCTCCTAAAGTGTTTTAGTGCCAAAAACACCTCTCTGCCACTCCGCCTCTCACAGCCTCGCCATCTCTCGTGGCATAATACCGGCTACTACTGGCTCTGCATCTACAGGTGTCCAATTTCCCTTACCAGTGCCGTTCTTTACACCAACCACGACCCCACACAGGCCGCGACTATAGCTGCCGCCGCCCTCCGCACCTGTCTTCCCTGTTCCGACACCTGTTCAGACACCTGTTCATCTCTCGGTGGCCCTCTCCAGCATCTGCCATTCATTCTCTGCATCTGCCACATCAATGCCCTCTCCATCTGCCACATCTGCCACCCACCAGCTTTGCATCTACCTGCGGAGACATTTGTCCACCCCTCAGTCCCTCCCATCTGGCTCGGATTAACCACCCGCCGCACCACTCAACCCTCCTATTCATGTATCGACTCAAGCCCAGCGAGAAACTACACCTCTTCCAAGACTCGTCCTACATACCTACTACAAGACGTATTCACAACCAGTCTCATCCACCACGCCCGCCTGCCGACGGCCTTGGCCTGTCTCTGCCGTTGCCACCACGTGCCCTCCCGGTTCTCCCGCCAGCTGATCAACACTCTCCCCTCTCCTCTCCACTTCGTTCAAACTCAGCTGTGTAACTATAATAGTGTACCTTCCTCCACCCATTATTGACTTTCTATAGAGATTATCCTCCAATTTTCTCTTCAGATTGTGTTATTATCATAATTCATCTCCACCCCTCACTCCATACTCACCTTTACCACCTATCTTTATTACTCATCTCCCATCTCACCTACTATTTATTGCAACTTTCATTCCGTCATCTCAATACATTTCCATTTTCATTCTCATGGTACATTTTCTCATCTTCATACTGTAAATATATATATATATCACTCCTCATCTCTCATCTTATATTACGTCGCCAGACTACATGTCATACTTTGCATATACGGAACTTACTCCAACCCCTCTCAGCCAAGAAACAACGAATGATCACACCCCACCAACCGAGGACGATTCACTGACTCATCTCCGTAGCAGGTGCACGTACCCAAGACCTGCCTCACCACCCGCCACTTCGTTACCCGACTCACAACACACTTCCCATCCAGATACCATCCATCCAGATACCTCATACTCTACCCCTGTAACTACACAGCCTGCTTCTCTCCTTACTCCTACCACTCTCGTTAACTCTCCTGCCCCACTTCATCTCTCATCTCCTTTACACTTAACTGCCACTACTTTCTCTCTCAATCCCCTACTTCAATCACTTCCACGCTTCCAACCATGAACCAAACAACCCCTACTCCCCAATCTATCTATCTCGACGATGCCAATCGTCCCAAATTTACCGGCAAGGACTCCACTTGGTCTGTTTATGATTTCCTCAGAGAGGTCGAAACCGACATCCACAATCGGCGGATTACAGATGAAAACCTCAAAGTCTCTTATCTCATGGGTTGCTTACACCAAGGCAAGTCGGATATCAGATCCGCGATCTGTGCTGGACATTTTGATGGCATAAAAACCTTTAATGATTTCTGTAAGGAACTCATAACACTTTGTTGCCAACATTCCAATGCCGCATCTCTCACTGGGTTCATTAATCTCCTCACCCAGATGGATGGGGATTTGCAAGTCCCCCCCAACATGCCAAACTACGCGAAGCAGCCGCTGCCATAAAAGTCACTAGTAGCGAAATTCGCCAAGTACTTATAGGCACGACATGGGTAGAGGAAGTAAATGGAGCTCCTATGGTTTCACTCAACAACCTTGTAGATTTATTTGGTTACCTGAGATTCCTCCATTGGCTTATTCCTAAACAGAGAGAAATTGCCCTGGCGATCGGTTTCAGTCCAGGAGATAAAATTGTTCAGATCACTAAAACCATCCATGAAAGAACAGGTTCAAATCACACGCGTCAGGCCACAGACCGCCCCTTGGTCTCTCAGGTCTGTCACACTACCACTCCCCCAGACCAATACCGTTCCCGTTCAACAACACGAGGCAGACCTGCCACACATCGTTCTCCAACCGCCGGTCGTGATCAATCTAGCGTCCGACAGAACAGACAGTCCTCGATCCTCTGCTGGCACTGTGGTAAACCCGGACATCGAGCAAACAGTTGCGACCGTAAACACGCACGGCCTTACTCCCAAACTAGACGGCGTACGCCTTCCCGTTCGCGTCGCCCTACATGCAGATATCACAAGACTAGTACGACACACACTACAGACGAGTGTCGTTACCTAAATCGTCACCAGTCAGGGGAAGCGCCGCGCCCGTATCGGACCAATATGACGTAGCAACAGAACACCAACTCCCCATCTGCCATGTAGGACCTATAACTTTCTCAGGTCTAGTCATTCTAGGACGGAGTAATGACATACCAACGTCGTTCTTCATGGACTCCGGATCTATAGTAAACTTGATTTCTGATACCTCCTTAGACATCATTCAATGCCACCGCAACCGCGTCAGTTTCCTTGAACCGCCTGACATTCGCCTATGCGGTGTAGAAGGCTCTGAGTTTAAGGTCAAGGGAAGAGTCACTTTAGAAGTACAACTAGACAGCGCCTTGCTCCCTTTCCCAATAGAATTTCATGTTACTAACGACCTGAAATATCCAGCAGATGCCCTTATTGGCTTACCCACCATGGCACAACACTCCATTGCATTATTGCCTGCCTGTAGTAGTACAGACATTTCTGGGTTCCCAGTCTACAGTATGAAATGTCCCCATCCTGTACTGCCAGTAACTTCAGTCATTCAGTCCCCCTTGACTCTCGCACTCCCTAAGAGTACAGAACAAGCCAAGCCATCATCACCCGAGAATACAGAGATCATTCCCTCGCTGACTGAGAGCAAGGAAACACCTGATGATACATTCTCTCAGCATTCAGAAAAGGCTCTTCCAGCCTCCTCTAACGACAGCACTACAGCCGACTCAGACATGTCTCAGTTACCTACCTCACCGAGTCTGACTGATGTTCAACACGCAGAGACGAGGCGTGCAGTAACGAATACGTGCACAATTTTGTTACTGCATGAGTTCACCAAAGTCTCTGTTCGTGTTGTAGGTGCGAAAGAAGGAGTGGATGTATTAACACTACCTGAGACGTGTTGTGTGAATGGCTTAATTTATGAGTCAGCCTGGTGCACGATCTTAGAGGACAGTCTATGTTATCTATACTTGCTCAATGTCACGAATGCTCCACTAAAACTTAAAAGTGGTGTAAACATCGGAGATTTCCTAGTATACCCAGCGGCCGTAATGGTGTGCCAGGAATCCTCTATCCCAGCTGATGATACTGATGATGATAGTCAACCAACAGGTATATGTGCCATTAACTCTACGGGATCTGCTCCGACTCGTTCACCTGACCTGCTCTCAAATCTAACTTGCAAAGATTTTCCACAGCATAAATCTCAACTGCTCGACCTTTTGCACGCTTACAGAAATGTGGTAGCCTTACCCGGAGAACAAATGGGCAAGACAGACTTAGTCAAACATCACGTAGACCTAGTGCCAGGAACTCAGCCGATTTACATACCAGCATATCGGTTACCTCACAGCTTGAGAAAACAGACAGATCAGATGGTACAGAAAATGTTAGTTCAGGACATTATCGAACCCTCCGTCAGTCCACGGAATTGCCCTCTTTTCTTAGTCCCAAAGAAGGACGGCAACTTTAGACCAGTAGTGGACTACTGTAAAGTAAACTCCTTAACCATTCCAGACCGTTTCCCGTTACCTGTCCTCACAGATTTGCTAGAATCACTAGGTGAAAATAACGTTGTCTTTTCATCCCTAGACCTCCTCAGTGGTTACTGGCAGGTCGAAATGGAAGAATCCTCTCGCCCAATTACAGCCTTCAGCACCCCTTCCGGACATTTTCAGTTTAAGAGACTTCCTTTTGGTTTGAGAACGCTCCTTCAGTATTCATGCGACTTATCCATTCGGTCTTTAGTGGCATGATGGGACACTCTCTTTTTGCTTATCTAGATGACATCATGGTTGTAAGTAAATCAGTCCCTGACCATTTTGCGAAACTACAACAAGTACTGGAACGCCTACAGCTAGCAGGCCTGAAAATCAACCTCAGTAAATGTGACTTCCTGAGAAAGAAAATCAACTTTCTAGGCCATGTCGTCGACGCACAAGGCATTCATACTAATGATGACAAAACTAAGGCGATCATCAATTTCCCAGAACCTACCACTACCGATGCGGTCAGAAGTTTCCTAGGCCTAAGTAGTTACTATCGCAGATTCATTAAAGACTATGCAAAGATCGCCGCTCCTCTAACCCACTTACTAAGGAAGAATGTATCCTTTGTATGGACTAACGATCAGTCCCGGGCTTTCCAAGCGCTAAAGACAGCTCTTGTCAATGCCCCAATTTTAGCATTCCCTGATTATACCAAACCCTTTCTTCTATGCACAGACGCCTCAGGCGCAGGACTTGGTGCAGTTCTAATGCAACTGGATCAAGCAACCAGGAAGCGTGTAATAGCGTATGCTAGTCGCGCACTTACCACCGCTGAACGTAATTACAGTGTCACCGATTTAGAAGCTTTGGCAGTAGTCTGGTCCTTGAAACATTTCAGAGACATAGTATATGGTTATCCAGTGCATATCCAGACAGACCACCTTCCTCTATGTGATTTGTTTAAGGGACGCAACCTCACCGGTAGGTTAGCTTGATGGTCCATCACCATCCAGGACTTCAATCCCACTTTTCAGTATGTCCCAGGAAAATCGAATGTAGTCGCAGACGCCCTCTCACGTCATGTAGCCGCACCTGTCACGTCCCTGCAGCCCAAGGCCACTAACAGCACAACCTTAACATCAGAGGATGTTAAAAACTCTCAGTGCAAAGATTCCATGTGGTCTCAAGTAGTTTATTTCCTCGAATCAGGAGATGCCTCGACCTTACCTGCTCTACCAGTACCACTAGATGAATTCATACTAAAAGATGGTCTCTTGTACAGAAAAACATTCCTTACAAGGAAGGATTTGCCCAACAGAGAAGTTCACCAACTCGTTGTCCCTACTGACCTGATATCTGCGGCCCTTCACATCGTTCATGATACACCTCACGCATCCCATCCAGGTAAAGACCGATGATTGCGCCAACCACGTCTCGAGTACTATTGGCCCCCCATGCGTTGCGATGTCAATGCTGTAACTCTTGCATCTCGTGCCACCGCCACAAAGGTTCCACCGGCTTGCCTCCACCGCTCTTACAATATCCAATCCCGTCACGCCCATGGGAAACAGTGTCCATCGATCTTCTCAAACTCCCTCTTACAGAATCAGGTGCAGAGTATTTGTTTGTAGCAGTCGACCACTTCTCACGAAGAGTGTTGCACGTGCCTTCGTAGATCACGTAATTTACCCGTTCAGTACACCACATACCATCCTCACTGACAACAGTACCGAGTTCAACAATAGCCTCCTGGAGGAGATCTGTCGCTGCTTTAAAATTAATAAATGCAATGTTATACCTAACCATCCAGCTTCCAATGGCCTCGTACAGCGCCACAACAGAAAAATCTTAGAGTGTCTCAGACACCTAGGCTCCCATAGTTCATGGGATGACTGGATTCCCCAAGTGGCATCCTCAATCAATAGCTCCATCAACGCTTCCATTGGCGAATCTCCCTTCTTTGGTTTTGACAGACACCTACCATGCACCCTGTTATCCTCAAAGCCAGACCCCATCTATAACATGGATGATTATGTCAAAGTAAAATTGGTGAACTTCCAAACAATCCATCAGTATGTAACATCCAATCTCGCTTCATCTAAGGAGGACATGATACAATGCCAACATAAATCTGCCTCTCCTATCACTATCAACGTCGGTGATCTAGTCTTTGCTCATTCCCATACGCGCACCTCTAAATTGGATGACAAATTTACCGGTCCCCATCTCGTACTGAATAAACAAGCCAACAAGTTCCACATCCAAGACCTCTCCACTACAGACACTAAGTGGGTCCATGCTGACGATCTAAAACGTGCCTCAGGGGGCCTAGTGTTGGAAGAATCACTTGCACAACCTACTGCTCTCCCTCCTACTCCACAAATCCCTCAATCTATCCCATCTCCACCTATCCATCAGTCTCCTTCATCTCCACCTATACCTACTCATTCATCAACCAATCAATATCGATCCAAGGCCCATCAACCTCTCCAGGAACTCTCCCATTAATTCTCACCTAATCTTCTAGGTATGATGTTAGCGGTCTACCTGCTGGCAGTGCTGACCCTCCTAGGGTCCGGGTCGGGTGAGGACGATGGTGGAGTACGTCCCGGGGCCTTGGTCGGCTCGGGAGGCGAGGTAATGCTCATTGAAGATGTAGTCTCCCTGGCTACGATCTTGCGCCCCTGGCCGACGTAGCCATCGCCATGCCTGCCTACGCGCACCAGCTCCACAAACTCAAAACCCACCTCACAGCCCTCATGGGGAAACATAACCCAAATCAGTATTTATATCACTGAGCTCAATGACACATTCTCCATTCAGCCACCCGTAGGTCGTTCTCGTGTGAAACGAGGTCTCTTTGACCTCGGAGGTGAGATTCAAAGCGGCTTGTTTGGCGTCGCTACAGCCCGTGATCTTTCCGGATTTAAATCTGACCTAGCTCATTTAGCTTCCGCCCTAGAATCTCAACGCCGACTCATCAAGGTCCAACACACTATGTTACAGAAGATTACAACCCACCTAAATGAAGTAACTTACACTCTGAACAACTTCACCGACATCTTAAAACAACACCTCTCCAATCTCAACGTTATTTCTCAGTTCTTTTATCTCAAACTCAACATGGATAATCTCCAACTAGCCATTGACTCTCTATTCTCTCAGGTCACTACCTTGGTTCGTATCCTAGTCGATGCTATTAATGGACGTGTCACTGCAGACTTAGTACCTATCTCAGCTCTCCGCTCTGTATTAGAATGGGCTCACTCTACTTTCGGTTTATCCCCAGTACTCCCCTACTCCTCTCTTGAATATTACTATCCAGTTCTCGAGGCCACTCTTCTCACCAAATACGTCGTCGTCCATATCCCTCTCCGTTCTGACATCACCTTCAACCTTTTCTACATCATTCCCTTCCCCTTCCGATACAACAACTCCTTATTGCAAGTCTCTGTTCCTTTAGAATATTTCCTCCTTTCACATGACCATCTTTCAGTTGCCTTCCTTTCTACCACAGACCTCCAGCAGTGTTCCTCCCTCATCCCTACCTCTCGTCTCTGTGCTTCCCACCTTTTCGCTATCTTCCCTAGCAGCGCTACACCCTGTGAGTCTGCTTTGGTTCGCAACCATTCCATATACTCGGCCTGTTCCTTTGTTCCAGCTCCTGTACTCCCAGTCCACCATGATCATCTCAACTGTTCCCATCTCTGTCACCATCATGTGTCCTGGTACTTCAGTCCGCTCCGTACCTGCTAGTGGTCTCTACAAAGCACCGGACTATTGTACCGTCAAATCAGAGTCAGTCATCACTTACGCCACTCGCTATCACCAATCAGTCCGTAAACAATCCTATGACATCTTCCAACCAATTGACATGCCTTCCAACCTGCCATCTACTAACATTACCGTCATCTCCCCCAACATGCGTATGCTAACATTCCTCAACGACAGTGACTTCATTATGGATCAATTTTCTCTGGCCTTCAGCCGTTCCTGGGTTCATCCAACCGTTGTGTTTCCCCCTGTGGTCATCTCTTTCATAGGTTTTCTCCTCGTCCTCTGTGCAGTGCACTGTTGTGTCCGGAAAATGGAACACAGACTACAGGAAATCAGAACTGCTACTGGCATAGTACGCCCTACCCAAGATTAAATGCCCTCGCATTCAGTAACTACCAATGCCACCTGAACAGTTGCATAAGTACCACCAGCAAATGTTGGCATATCTCTGATCCAGTAATTTGTGACATATAGAAACTAACATAGAAAAAAAAAAAAAGAGGGAAAGACATGTGTACCATATTTCACAAGAGTGATCTACAGTACTTATATAGCTATAAGAACATGCGTGAATGCATACTCCATTTTTTTTTAATGTGTCCAACTCTGGGCATATCAAGGCCCAGCCGTCCTCCTACATACCATACACCTCTACATGTCACCACTTCGGCGCTAACACCCACCGTCCATATTGAATACATGCTAGGGCTGTCTCATACAGGACTGGTGTATTGGTATTAGCGGGGTTATTTTCACGACATGTCGGCGGGTCTTCTGGTAGATCAGTAAAGCCTGATTTAATGAAATTCAAATCCTTAAACTGTTCCCTGCCCCAGCGAGGATTCGAACCTGGGTCCCACGGGACTGCAAGCCCACTCTCTACCGATCGAGCTACCTTTGTGTATATCAACATACCTCCCCTTGTAACAATGTATATATCCCTAGTTTACATCCCCTTGACATGGCCATGTCCTCCCTCCGACCCCTGTATCATACCTACTCCCTACCATCCCCTGTATCATAATCCCTCCCTCCCTCCCCTGTATCGTACTCCCTACTTGTACAAATCTCCCGCCTCCCTTAGTCATATGAACCACCCCATATAACTCCTCTCTAGTGTCAGGAGACACCGTCTCAACCACCTGGGGGAGTATTGTACCATTCCCCTTATATGTATGTATTATGCCCGTTATGTATATATGCCCCTCCCTCACTGTATGCCCCCACTGTGTGCCCCCACTGTATCCTAGAACTGCAGACGTCAGCAGGCGTTCCCAGGCTCAAACACCAACCAATGCCATATGTCCCGGCAGTCGAGGGCTAACATCTAGAGAGGCAGCATCTTATCTCTGTGCTCCACAATTAAAGGCCGTAAATAGCTACTCCAGGACTTTCCTTCAACCATCAACAGAAGGGTGTTACATCACTCTTCCATCCGATGATGTATTTTTCCTTTTGTTCCTACTACCTCCACGTAATTTTATTCACCTTAACAAAGACTTTCGAACTGGAGGGGTTTTATGTACTGCCTTCTCCCCACAACTCAGGAAAATCGTCTGGAAGTAACAAGAATTAATCAATAAAACACGTCACCGGACTGAAGGGGTTAAGACTACCAGAACACGGCCCCCAGGACTCACCAGTGCAGTAAATGATGACGTCAGCTTCCACATGTGAGCCGTCAGCCAGCAAGAAGCCGTGTCGTGTGGCTTGCTTGGCACCCTTGACCTGCTGCACGCCGTCCGGTAGGTTGGTGATGCTCGACTCCAGGTTGTGTGAGAGATACACCTGCAGCACAACACCACACCATCAAACAACTTCACAGCGCCATAGCTAGCACCGTATATTAAGTGTTATAGGAGGCCTTGTACCAACTCTTCCTTAGCGACTTATTTCGTGTAGTATATTTTAACAATCTCTTGTATGTTATTTATAGTCTTAATACGCAGTTCACATCAATAACTTATGAGTACAAGGGGCTATTGAGGTATAATGAACGGAATAAATCGCTAGAGAAGAGGTGTTATGAAATCTCCTGAGCCATCTGGTTCAGTGTACAAACATCATCTAATCTTGTGTTGCCCCATGAGGATCATAGAAGCCCGGGGCTAGGCAAGTTGGTCCTGACATTTAAGATGACAGTGTATAGCCTCACACATCCCTGAGTGGCATCACTTGAAAAATAAACCCCAACCCAACCACCCCTTGGATATAAACCTACACAGGCTCAATCCAGTTGGAGCACCTTAATAACCCACTAAACCACCAGGCGTCATAATTTGGTTATATGGTTATCACCCAGCGCAGTAAATGCGTAGTAAATGGTTTCCTGGTGTACAGGAAACCATTTGGCTTATCACTCAGTGTAGAGTCACCCATAGAGAGAAGGAAGAGGAATGAAAGAAGGAAAGAGAGACACAAGAGGAAGGATGGAAAGAAGGAAGGAGGAGAGGAAAGGGCAGCCACCCGAGAGCAGCACTATATCGAGTGAGAGGATGGTGAGCACCAAATAATTAAAAATAACTCACGTTATAGGTGGAACAGGCAATGATTTAGTATTCTTACAAATATATGAAATACAGTTCATAAACCATATGTAGATGCAGGGATAGCGCATTACCAAAAATCACAGGCATAAGATCGATGCATTTTAAGTACTTATTACCACACTTTAACACGCTCTTAAAACACTCGTTTTCTCGTACTCAGATTTACCCTATGACACTTTTTGCACACTATTCATCTTTGTTACATTATTTTTGATTTTCCACACAAACGTATTCGTTGTCACAAGCATTCTCCTTTCTCTCATTCTCACTTTCACACACTAAGACGTTTACATTACCTCACCCCTACTTCTATACAAGATAAAGTCGTCCGCCCTGATGACTGGCACATAGGATTGGGTTCTGCTCGCAAAGCACTTTACTTGAAGAACCGAACTCCCTTTCATTCATCTCAATCATTTATCGATAAAAAGATATGTAACATGGCTCAAATGGACTCGAATATGGCAAGACAGGGCACATTCATGGCATCTTGGTCATGAGTCTATTTCCTCGATCCCAGTGTAATAATGTTAACATATTTGATATGCTTAAACTCACTAGAATTATTTAGATTCGGCTCTGATCGACAGGTCTTGTCTATACTACCAACACGCAAAATTTCAGAAAGATAGGTCAGCTCGAAGTATGCTTATGATGAAAAAAAAAATTACTTTACCCTAAGGTAACTGGCATGGAAACCTTGAAAGTGTCTCCGTATGCATCCCCCTTGGAGTCAACCCCCACCCACCTATTTCCTTCCCCAGGGACCTGTTCCTGTAGTAACCAATTTTCTCTCATGGACACATTCTCACCTATGGTCCTTCTTTCTCCATTGACCTATTTTCCTCGTGGGCCTATTTTTCTCGTGATAAACTCATTTTACCCAGTGTGGGTTTATATTCGCCGTGGACCCATTTTCCCCTTGAGGCTATTTCCCTCTATTTTTCCCCACTGACGTAGCCTACTTCCATCGTACCTTTTTCTTCCTGGAATTTTTCCCTCATGGATCTATTTTTACATCATGAACCAATTTTCACTTGGATCTATTATTCCTCATGGATCTATTTTCACATACGGCCTTAATTCCTCTTTAGACCTACTTTTATCTCTGAAGTTATTTTCCTCCATGAACTTAAGGCGTTTTCTTTCCGTAGGGAACATCTAATCTCCATTTTTTTTTGTTTTCCACTTATGGGCCCATTTTTACCTACTGGACCTATGTTTCTACTTGGGCCCTTTTCCCCCAGAGACCTTCTGTATATAGACCTATTCTCACTATGGGCTTTTAAATTTTTCTTTACAGAAAATGAACAAAGTAAAAAAAAAAATCATACACCCGATTACAGGTGTCCTTCATTCATAAAAAAAAAAATCTGGCACTATTTTACGTGTTGTAGGGACGGTTCAGTCTGCTGGTGTGGGTGTGGCAGTGGGAGTGGTAAATAAATAATAAATGAATAAAGAAAATGCAGGACAGACACCAATAATGCTGATTAAGCCGTTCCCGCAACACACGAAAAGTTGCCCGTAAAAGTGAGAGACATTAGATTTGGGCCACACTGTAGATTTTCGTACGGCTGGGTATCCGGTTCTGAGATGACTGCAGACAAATAAAATTACATTCTCTCTCTTTCTCAATGTGTGTGTGTGTGTGTGTGTGTGTGTGTGTGTGTGT
>JAGKTI010000463.1:0-12646 GCA_018397915.1 Birgus latro
CATGGCCATAACCACCCTAACCAGCCACTCTTCCAACCCTAGCTTTCTCATTGCCCACTTCACCACCTCTCTAGGGACTCTGTCAAAGGCCTTTTCCAAATCAACAAAAACAAAATACAATTCCCTTTTCTTGCCAATATATTTTTCCTGAAGCTGTCGAACAATGAATATGGCATCAGTGGTCCCCCTGCCTGGCATAAACCCAAACTGCATCTCATTGATATTCACTCTTTCTCTAATCATACCTTCTAGAACTCTCTCCATTACTTTCATTATCTGATCTAAGAGCTTTATACCTCTGTAATTTCCCCTTTCCAGGGCATCACCCTTCCCTTTGTACACATTTACAATTACACTCTTCAGCCAATCATCTGGGACAACACACTCATATATAATCATATTTATCATGTCAGTGACTAACCTCACCCCAATATCTCCTGAGGCCTTCAACATTTCGGCAGTCAACCCAAAACAACTAACTAAAAATATGAACAAGAAGCCTTGGACCAGGACTGACCAAAAGATGACGACTAAGGACTGAACAAAGGACTTGGTACGGATAGCGACATGGAATGTAAGGGGAATAAATGATGAGGTGAAAGGAAGAGAGATTGTACAGGTGCTTGAGGGTATGAAAGTGGATGTATGTGGATTAACTGAAACTAAATGGCGAGGTGAGAGTGTAAGAGAATGGGAGTATGGATGGAGTATATGTGCGGGAGTAGGTGAGAATGAGAGGGCAAAAGAAGGAGTGTGTATTGTTGTGAGTAACACATGGAAGGAGAATATAAGAGAGTATGGATCAGTTGGGTCAAAGATTGAGTGGGTAAGAGTGAAAGTTGGACTACAAATGTGGGCAATTGTGTGCGTGTATGTGCCAAAGCAAGATCGTGTAAGTAGAGTGTGAGAAGAGTTCTGGACAAATGTGGAAGCCTGCTTGGAAAAGTTTGAAAGGAATGAGAGAGTGTTTCTGATTGGAGATATGAATGGAAAAGTAGGGAATGTGAAGGTGGATGGAGTGGTTGGTGAGTGGGGTGTGCCTGCAAAGATGGATGAGAATGGCAGTGCTTTAGCGGACATTTGTGCCGGGAGGGGGTTACTGTTATCTAATACCCTCTTCAGGCACAAAATGATCCATAGGTATACATGGCGAGTGGTGAGACGGGTGGACGGTGCAATGAATGAACGGAAGGTAATGACTGACTATGAGTGTGTGGATGAAAGGATGAGAAGATGTGTAATGGATGCAAGAGTATATAGAGGTTGGGGAAGTGGACAAGTGGTGGCCAGAATCAGAATCCAAACAAGATGGAGGAAGAGAAGAAGGGAAGGACAGGAGAAAGTAGTTACTACAAGGAGGGTATAAAAGTTACAAGAGGATGGAATAAAGGCTGAACATAAAAGGGAAGTGGAGGAGCGATTGGGTAAATATAGATTGGAGCAGATGGGGGACGTGGAAGGTGTGTGCAAGATATTCACAGAAGAAATCTGTGCAGCATGTGAGGTGGTGTGTGGGGTGAAGAGAAGACGAAAGGGGGTTCAGGGAACAGAATGGTGCACTGAAGAGGTGAGAGAAGCTGTGGCACAAAAGAAGAAAGCATATAATGAGTGGATGAGGAACAGGGGCGACGAAGAAGCTGAGAGACGGACAAAAGAGTTATATGTAGTGAGGAGGAGAGAGGTGAAAAGATTAGTAAGAGAGAGTAAGAAGAGAGTGGATGAGGAATTTGGAAGGAATCTGAGTGTAAAGTGGAGGGAATGTAAGAAAATGTTCTGGAAAGAGGTAAAGAGAGTTAGACAGGATGCCAACGAAGCTAGTTGGGGTGTGAAAGATAAAAATGGTAGATTACTAGTGGAGATGGGAGAAAAAGTGAGCAGATGGAGAGAACATGAATTGTTGAACATAGAGAATGAAAGTAATGCAAGTATAAGAGGCTGGGGACTGTCTGGGAGAAGGAGGGTTGTAAGAAGAGAGGAAGAAATCAGTAGGATGGAAGTGGTGGAAGCAATGAATAAAGTTAAAATGGGGAAACCCCCAGGAACTGATGGAGTGTGTGGTGAAATGCCACCACAGTAATAGAATGGATGTGGAAGGTGTGCAGATTGGCCTGGGAGGAAGGTAGAGTCCTGGAGGATTGGAAGTCAGGTATAATTATTCCCCTGTACAAAGGAAAAAGGGAAAAAGATGTGTGTGGTAATCATAGGGCCATTTGCCTTCTTAGTTTAATAGGAACAGTAGAGTTATGGAAATAACAGAGGAATTAGTTGCAGAAGAGAAGGGAGGTTTTAGGAAGGGAAGAGGTTGTGTAGACCAGATATTCATTCTTAGATCCTTAGTGGAAAAGTTTCTAGAGAAGGGAAAGAAGTTGTATGTAGCCTTCAAGGATTTGGAGAAAGCATATGATAGGGTGAATAGACAAGGATTGTGGAAAGTATTAAGAATATATGGAGTAGATGGGAAGTTGCTGAAGGCCTTGAAAAGTAAGTATGCGGGTGCTAAGACTGCAGTGCGTGTGGATGGTGAACTGAGTCAATTTTTCCATTTGAAGGTTGGATTGAAACAAGGATGTGTCATGTCTCCATGGTTGTTCAATCTGTATATGGATGGGGTTATAAAAAAGATAAAAGGTAGGGCAGTGGATGATGGAGTGGCCCTAGTGAGAGAGGGCAGTGTTTGGAAACTCCCTGTGCTATTGTTTGCAGATGATACTGTGTTGTTGGGCGAAGACGAAGGGGAGCTGCAAGGTTTGGTAGTTGAGTTTGGGAAAATGTTCAAGAAACGGAATCTAAAGGTGAATGCAGGGAAGAGAAAAGTGATGGTCTTCGAGAGAAGTGGTCAGTGAATGTACAATGAGATTGGATGGGAAGGATATGGAGAATGTAAGTGTAATTAAGTACTGGAGTAGTGTGATGAGTAAGGATGGAAGTTTGGAGGGTGAAGTGCTTCAGAGGGTGCAGCAGGGAAGAAAGGTTGCTGGTTCCTTGAAAGCAGTAATAAGAAACAGGGAAGTGAGCATGGACGTGAAAAAGCTGCCACATAACAGTATTGTGATACCAACTCTAACATATGGAAGCGAAGCTTGGACCTTGTTGGAGGGACAGAAGTCAAGAGTGACAGCAGTGGAAATGAGTTATCTGAGAGGAGCATGTGGAGTCACATGGAGAGACAGACAGACAAATGAGGAAGTGAAGGAGCATTGTGATGTGGGTGTGGATGTGATAGGAAGCATTAGGAGAAACACATTAGGGTGGTTTGGCCATGTGGAGAGGATGGAGAGTGAGAGACTGACAAGGAGAGTGTATGTGAATGAGGTGGAGGGGGGGAAAGGGAGGGGGGGAGAGGGAGGGGAAGGCCAAGGATGAGATGAAGGAATGGAATGGAGAGGTATATGAGAAAGGGGTGTGTGAGCTGGGAGCAGGGCAGTGAAATGGCAGGGCACAGAGCGACATGGAGGCAATTTGTTTGTGGCCACCCCTTACGAGATTAAGGTGTCTGGCAACGGATAGATAGATAGATAGAAGAAAATACCCTTGCAGGTCTATCCCATACTGTGAACTGATGATCCCTTGCAATGGCCAGTGCCTTGGCACAGTGAGATGCGGGGAAAATGGAGGAGGAGGTTTGGTTACTTGATAGATGCTGCATTTCTCTCTCTCAGCCTAGTTAACAGAGGCAGTATGGTAGACTCCACATCACCCTTTATTTGGTTATACGGTTACCACCCAATGCTGTAAATTATTTCCTGTGCTACTGGAAACTAAGAGGCTTGCCACACAGCATGGAGTCACTTAGGAAAAAAGTAGGCAGCACTACATCATTGTCAGTGGATGATGGTCACCACCACTTACCACCAGAACTCATATTGTAAACAGCAGTAATTAGGAAAATGCTGGGATTTTTGTTCTACCACTAATATCTAAACACATGAGAGAAGTGCCTTCATGATGCTTAGCACCAAAGTATCCCCCTGAGCAGTAAAGCTCTGCAAACTCTAATAACTGAGCACGGACAGTTATAAGTTATGTGTGAACATTATTACACAGAGCTAACTCTGGTTATATACCATCCACCTTTCTGTACAGAGCTTTGCACACTGTTCTAAGTTTCCCAGTGTCACAAGATTAGTGGTGTTGAAGAGGAGACTACATGTGACACTGTGACCTTGGGCAGAACAGCTATGGCATTCACCCAGTGGCCAAGCTTCCTTGTCACTTCCCCCACATGACACCACAACAGAAATACAATAAATTAAAATACACACTGGCAAAAAATCACGCACAACAATCGCCAATACATACATTCCCCCCAAATCGTCCCTCACAGTACCACACACTTATGCTCCACAAATACACCACATCACTAACATACCCAACATCATCCTGGGTGGTGATTTCAACACCAAGAGGTCAGCCTGGCATGTCAACAACTCTGACACAGACAGAGGACTGGTACTACAATCCCAGAGAGATAATCTTTTCATCGTCATCCAATCCTACATTGCCCTATAAGGAGTGTAGGAACCCGGGGCTAAGCAGATTGGTCCTGACATTTAAGATGAGAGTGACCAGCCTCACTCACCCTTGAGTGGCATTACATGAGCAATAAACCCCAACCACCCCTTGGATATAAACCTTCACTGACTCAATCTGATTGGAGCACCTCAATTACCCACTAAACCACCAGGTGCCATAATTTGGTTATATGGTTACCACCCAGCATAGTAAGTAGTTTCCTGGTGCAAAGGAAACCATTTGGCTTGTCACTCAGTGTAGAGTCACCCACAGGCAGAAGGAAGAGGAAAGAATGAAGGAACGAAAGACAGAAGAGGATGGAAGTAAAGAAGGATGGAGGAGGAAAGGGCAGACACCTGAGAGCAGCGCTACATTGAGTGAAATGGATGGTGGGCATCCTTCATCAACATACCCATATCCCACACCAAGCCCTCTTCCTCCCATCATCCACAGACATCACCTTTTGCTCCCCAAATCTCACCCCCACAAACATCTCCCAGTCATCATCACTACCAAAACCAGAATCACCCCAGCTGGCCACAGACACATATACAGTAATTATAAGAAAGCCAACTGGGAGGCCTTCACAACTGAAACAGAACAACACTTTGAAACATTAAACAGTACATCCATCACAAACATCAACACTGCTGTGCACACTTTCAGTACAATTATTCAAAACAAAGACAAAAGACACATCCCTAGAGGCAACAAAAAGAAACACAACCCCAATGTCACAACAGAAATTCAAGGCCTCATCAGTCAACGGGACACACTACGATACTCCCCAA
Organism: Birgus latro; assembly: GCA_018397915.1. Lineage (NCBI taxonomy): Eukaryota > Metazoa > Arthropoda > Malacostraca > Decapoda > Coenobitidae > Birgus > Birgus latro. Next base: position 5,304 of record JAGKTI010000463.1, read on the forward strand.
TACCCCGTACACAAGACACTGTACAACAAATACAAGAACTCAACACTCAAATAAACAATAAAATATCAGAACAACAAACACTAAAGTGGAAAAATTATCTCCAAACACCTGACCACAAAACAAACACAAGCAAACTCTACAAAACACTAAACAGTATCACAATCTCCAACAGCAACACTACACAATCACACACTGCCATCACAACAACAGACACCATACCCTCAAACAAACAACAAGCAAACACTCTCATCAATCGCTTTTTAAGTCAGCCATGAACCCCCACCATGACGACCAACGTGTCATTCGATGTAAGAGACAGTTCCACACAGACCCAGACTTCGCACCTTCCACTTACAACCAGACGAAGCAAATCATTAGCAACCTTAAGCACTCATCTGCCTGTGGACCAGGCAACATAGGCAACACAGACCATAAACAACTTGGACCATCAGGCATACAAGCACTCGCCAGCATATCAAACTACAGCTACTCACTCAACATAATACCCAACATCTGGAAGCATGGCATTATCATCACTATCGCCAAACCCAACAAAGACCCCACGTTACCTTCCTCACACCGCCCCATCACACTCCTCTGCACCCCCTCCAAAGTCACTGAATGATTGGTACTACAAGTAGTTACACCTCACACCCCCCTAGCCCTAACACAACATGGTTTTAGACCACTACATTCCAAAAACAGTTCAGGTGCTACAACTAGTTACACCTCACACCCCCCTAGCCCCATTACAACATGGTTTTAGACCACTACACTCCAAAAACACTCTTCTTACAGACCTTACACAGAGAGTTTTTGATGGCATGAATTCAGCTAGGCCACCACACAGAACACTCGTAGTCACACTAGACATTAGTAAAGAGTTTGATGCCATCCCTCATCACAACCTCACAAACAAAATATTCAACACAAACATGCACAGTAATGCAAAAAGATGGCTGGCAAACTACTTAACAGGCAGATGTGCACATGTAACATTTGCCAGTCAGTCTTCGAACAACAGAAACTTCACAAATGGAGTCCCCCAAGGATCTGTTTTATCCCTTACACTCTTTAACCTATACATGAATGACATACCCACACCCCACACACTATAGATACACAAAGCTTCCTCTGCAGATGACATAGCACATGTACACACCAAAATGCAAACACAGCTGCACACATCCTAAAACCTTACTTCAATACACTACACAAATGGTTCAACACAAACAGACTCACAATAGCCCCAGCCAAATCTACAGTGACCCTTCTCACAAATTAGACAGCAGAACACTGTCACATTCCACACCTCACCATAAACAACACTCCACTACCACACACACACAATCCTTGGTGTAACATACAATACATCAATGTCATTTAAACAACACATCACAAACATTAAAGATAACTTAACACCAAGACTCAATGCCTTGAGGTCACTTGCCCATACAACATCTGGACACACCAAAGAAACCACCACCACAGTATACACACAATATATGCATTCAGTTATGAATTATGCAAGCCCTGCTTGGGCTTCTAACCTCACTAAAACACGCTACAACACCCTGTAGACTATACAGAACTAGGCCCTAAAAATAATCACAGGCTGCACAGTTACTACACCTACAGACCACCTACACCAAGAAACCAAAGTCCTCAAAGTCAAGGATCATCTACACATAAAAGGCATCTCACCGCAGCCTCCACAAACCCACACCATCCACTACACTACATGGCAGCACATACACACACCACACCAAGGAACATCGAAACAACACCCAGCACTCGATACCATACACAAATACTGTCATCTCTCCCCCCTCGCCAGCCTCAGACCAGCTTCCAGAAGCATATCCATACCCAAATCACTCGCTGCTCCATTCAGTCATTTAAAGACAACACACAACTGCATACACAGTCTCCCAGTATCCACCCTTCTGCATCCTATCTCCCTCGTGAGGACAGGGTCCACCTTGCCAGGCTGAGATGTGGGCATCATCCAGCCCTCTTAAGTTACTGGAAGAGGCTGGATGACTCCATCGCTGATGCCTGTCCAGGATGCAACACAGCACCCCATACTATTAAGCACATTACGGAAGACTGCATTGCACACAATCATCTACGCCAACAACACAACATACACTCCTTGAGAGCTCTGTAAGAAAGCCTGGTCTCGGCCGTGGCCTTCCTTAGGGACTCAGGGCTGTTCGGCCAGACTGCCTAGTGAACAACTACTACTACAATTTTCTTGTATTTCCCTGTACCTCACCATGGGAAGGACCCTGGTCTGACCCTAGTGAGGTGCTGTCTACCACAAGATGGCACCAGTTTCCTGCATGGTATTTGGCACTGAACTGTACATGTAGGATAGCCCCATAGAAGCAGTTGTTTATTTGTGGTTAACAAGTCTGTTTGGCCAGGCAGGCTAGGATTAAGCAACAACAACCAAATCAGTGTTGTAAAATAAGCTGTTGGTGATAAAACTGTCTTTGGTGGGAAAATTATACATCATATATGCATCCACCCACCCATCAATAAAAACAGTGGTGCGACCTCACACACATATCAGTGTCTAAGCACATCTTTGGCACTGAAGAAAGTTTTTAATCTCTTATCCCTTACAACCATCGATATGTTCTACCCATGGGTTCTTGAGCAGGCATCAAGGGTAGGAACAATGGGATAAGGTAAGTTTGGAACTGGGGATGGTTGCCCTCAGGATAATTCTTAGTGGAGATACAATGCACATCCAATACGGAAATATTTCTCATAAAATGGACCTAAGGATAAGTGCTTGAAACTGATCCAAGGGAACTCTTGGTTTTGTCAACTGCAAAACAGAAAAAGATGTTCCCATGTGGTTATACCTTTTGGATCCATTTTCATAAGAAATCATGAATAAGCCTAAAGGTATTTCTAAGGTATATTACTGGACTCTGGGTTTCCCAAGAACATTTTTTTTTCCTCCCCTTATATTATGGTAGTAGAACTACCATAATTCTTTCCTCTTCCTTCTGCCTGTGGGTGACTCTACACTGAGTGACAAGCCAAATGGTTTCCTGTACACCAGGAAACCATTTTCTACACTGGGTAGTAACCATATAAACCAATTTTGGTTCCTGATGGTTTAGTGGGTAATTACGGCACTTCAATTGGATTGAGCCGGTGAAGGTTTATATTCAAGGGGTGGTTCCGGTTTATTGCTCACGTAATGCCGCTCAGGGATGAGTGAGGCTAGTCGTTTCGTTTTCGTTTTTGAAGGCTCCAACATGCTTGCATGCGTCGGCCTTGGTCACCTAATGGCGGCTCTCCACGCTGCTCGATCCCTGGCAGCCTCCCTGTTCAGTCACTTAACCCTTAAGTCACACTTAATGACCTCGTCCCATGTCTTTCTCGGTCTACCTCTCCCCCAGTATTAACACCTCTCACCCTCTGCACCCAATTATCATCCCCCATCCCCTCCACATGTCCAAACCACCTCAGCCTGCATCTCCTCATCACAACACCAATACACTCCAGTCCCATCCTACCTCTCAACTCCTCCATCGTAAACCCAGCCCCCCCAGGCCCCGCACACAGGGACGCACCCCACATCCACCTAATCACTGTCATTTCAGCAAACCAACTTGCCTAGCCCTGAGCTCCTACACTTCTCATGGGGCAATGTAGCATTGGATGATGATGATGATGATGATGATGATATTATGGTCATACCCTGTGGCAACCCTCAGGCTGTATCACCATGTAAATATGCAACTGGGAAAAAATCTACTCTTTAACATTAGTAATACCCAATACTCATACCAAAACCTCTTACATAGTACTGAAAAATGGAGCAAAAAATCTGCAAGAAAATTAAAGAAAAAACTTGTGCTACTACATCTACAAGAATTATTATAAATAAAAACTTGTGTTAGTACAGTATAGGAGTTTCCTTTTACAGTTACCAAGAAAAAGTAAGATAATTTAACCTTTCCCTATAGTGAAGAAGCCTGTAGGAAATTAATGTTGAGGCTCAATTCTACTTTACATCGTGTAAAACTGTTGAAGACTGAAACGGTATTGAGAGTAAGCCAATAAAGTAAAAACACCCTGCAAATGAAACAATACACAATCACTAATAACAAACGAATAAATCATATTTCCACAACATGTACATAATTTACATAAAAATCCATCCTATACATCAGGACATTACAGAGTTCAGCAACACTAAGGCAAGGATTTAGGAGGGGGTGTTGGGGATATCCCCCCCCCCCTCCTTTATATTGGCAGACCTATGCAATCCTAACCGAAGGTGAAATGAAAATATTCCCAAGTGAAGGGGAATTGGTATCAGGGCCAGATCCAGCACTTTGAAAAAGGGACATGAATATCCAATCAGAATTACCACAAGTTACAGAGTTCAGCAGCACTAAGGCAAGGATTCCTCAGATTTTATTACAAAAATCCCTGTTTTCATTGAAATTATTTTCCAAAAAAAATTACGTAAGATTTGTTGCGTATATATTTGGTAAATAATGTTGTTTTTATAAAATCATCATCATCATCCAATCCTATGTTGCCCCATGAGGAACGTAGGAGCCTAGGGCTAGACAAGTTGGTCCTGACATCTAAGATGAGAATGACAAGCCCCAATCATCCTTGAGTGGCATTACATGAGCAATATACCCAAACCATCCCTTGGATATAAACCTACACAAGCTTAAACCGACTGGAGCTACCCACTAAACCACCAGGTGCCATAATTTGGTTATATGGTTACCACCCAGCCTAATAAATGGTTTTCTGGTATACAGGACACCATTTGGCTTGTCACTCAGTTTAAAGTCACTCACAGGCAAAAGGAAGAGGAACAAATAGAGGAAAGGAAGACAAAAGAGGAAGTGTAAAGTCACCTGAAGGTAGAAGGAAGAGGAAAGGATGAAGGAAAGAAAGACAGAAGAGGAAGCAAGGAAGAGAAGAAAGGGAAGACACCCAAAGCAGCACTACATCGGACGAGTGGATGGTTTGGGTGCCAGCCCATTACTCTCTTCTTTCCTTCCTCTTCTGTCTTTCTTTCCTCCATCCCTTCCTCTTCCTCCTGCCTTCGGGTGACTTTACACTCCCACTTTTGTCTTCCTTTCCTTTATTCTTTCCTCTTCCTGTTGCCTATGAGTAACTCTACACTGAGTAACAAGCCAAATGGTTTCCTGTACACCAGAAAACCATTTACTATGGTGGGTGGTAACCATATAACCAAATTATGGCGCCTTGTGGTTTAGTGGTTATTAAGGTGCTCCAGTCAGATTGAGCTTGTGTAGGTTTATATCCAAGGGGTAGCTGGGGTACACTGCTCATATAATGCCACTCAGGGATAAGTGAGGCTGGCCACTCTCATCTTAAATGTCAGGACCAACTTGTCTAGCCCCAGGCTCCTATGCTCCTCATGGGGCAACACAGGATTAGATGATGATGATGATGATGATGATTATTTATAAAACAATGTTATTAACCAAAATATATTATTATTATTATTTATAAAAACAATGTTATTTACCAAAATATAAATGCAACAAATCTTCCGTAAATGTTTTCGTTAAATAATTTCAAAGACAACAGCGATTTTTGTAATAAAATCTGGGGAATTTGGTATGAAGTAGCATGAATTTCAACTTGTGGTAATTCCGCTACGATTCACATGTCCCTTTTCCAAAGTGTGGGATCTTGCCCTGATACTAATTCCCTTTCACTTGGCAATATTCTCATTTCACATTTGGTTACAATAGCATCTCCTTAACCCTGAAGCCTTGTAAATGCATTGCATTGCAAAGTTATTATAGGCAAAGTTATTATCAGCAATCCATAAATTAATCCCTTCAGTACAAGAATGTTCCATCCTCCTCTTCTGGCTTACATGAGGTGATTTATTTCCATCATCAGAAGCCCCAAAGACTGAAGTTGTATTTTCAATCTAACTGCACATAAATACTAAAAAGACTTTGATTTTAGTTTATAATACAGGTAATCTCATTACAGCAAAGGGATATCTAAACTTTGGATAAAAAGCTGTAATAAATAACTTAAAAACACAATTAGCGCTCTCTGATCCTAAACTTATATAGTAATGCACCCAAACAACATAATCATAAAACTATAAATGTTACTTGTAAACTGATACTGTCCTTCAGACCTCCAGTTAACCAAGCAAAGATGCAGATACAGAGTAAGAGCACCAGCATGCAACCTTGCACATGCACAGATTGATGAAAAAGCAGTGTTTGTGAAAACAAATTGCTGGTGCTCATCCCTAAACGAGTTTATTCAGTGATTAAGTCTAAGTTTTGTGTACCAAATTAAATTGCATAATTTTGTTATACAAATATGAAACATAGCAGTTATGAAATGACTATTTCTAGTCCAATATATATATATATATATATATGTATATATAAGAGAGCTAGACAGGGTGCCAACGAAGTCAGTGGGGGTGTGAAAGATAAAATGGTAGATTACTAGTGGAGAAGGGAGAAAAAGTAAACAGATGGAGAGAACACTTTAATGAACTGTTGAACATAGAGAATGAAAGTAATGCAAGTATAAGTGGCTGGGGAATGGCAGGGAGAAGGAGGGTTGTGAGAAGAGAGGAAGAAATCACCAGGATGGAAGTGGTGGAAGCAATGAAGAAAGTTAAAATGGGGAAAGCCCCAGGAATTGTTGAGTGTGTGGTGAAATACTGAAGCATGGGGGAGCGATAGTAATAGAATAGATGTGGAAGGTGTGCAGATTGGCTTGGGAGGAGGGTAGAGTACCGGAGGATTGGAAGTCAGGCATAATTATTCCTCTGTACAAAGGAAAAGGGGAGAAAGCAGCGTGTGGTAATCAAGGGGGCATTTGCCTTCTCAGTGTAATAGGAAAAATATATGGTAGGACACTTATTGACAGGGTTAGGGAAATTACTGAGGAATTAGTTGGAGAAGAACAAGGAGGTTTTAGGAAGGGAAGAGGTTGTGTAGACCAGATATTCATTCTTAGATCCTTAGTGGAAAAGTTTCTAGAGAAGGGCAAGAAGTTGTATGCAGCCTTCATGGATCTGGAGAAAGCATATGACAGGGTGGATAGACAAGGTTTGTGGAAAGTATTAAGAATATATGGAGTGGATGGGAAGTTGTTGAAGGCAGTGAAGAGTATGTATGAGGGTGCTAAGGCTGCAGTGCGTGTGGATGGCAAACTGAGTGAATCTTTCCATTTGAAGGTTGGATTGAAACAAGGATGTGTCATGTCTCCATGGTTGTTCAATCTGTATATGGATGGGGTTATAAAAGAGATACAAGGTCGGGCAGTGGATGTTGGAG